>JARACY010002290.1:0-44505 GCA_029255725.1 Scrobipalpa atriplicella | reverse complement strand
TCATGTATTTCGTAGCTAAATCGACATCCATAGACGTATAAACTTGTTCAAAATTTATTTCATTTATAGCTGCATCAAGACCCTTAAAATCGATCTTTGGAACCGAACGATTTGGTACAGAAGAGTTCATTGACAGAGATAACACAATAGTATAGTGGTCTGTGATGGTAGTATCAAGTACAAGAGTCGTGGCTGGAAAATTCGTTCTTAAAATGGTATGATCAATACAGGTGCCACTAGCGGGACGTGTTATGAAAAAATGGCCTGGATAAAAACCGTGGTTTGCTATCAAATCTTGATAGTCCAGTGAATCCGCGTCAGTATTACCTGGAAGAATGTTTATATTGATATCACCAACAATAGCAACATTACGAAAGTCTGACAGACTGGAAAGTATTGTTTCTAATGAGATCTTGAAATTCTCGATAGTGCAATATGTGTGTGGTCTATAAATGTTAACTACAGCTAACTGTGATCCAATCTTTACCACAATGCAGTTAACATCAGATACCGATGGCTCACAGATAGTGACATTCTGTAAAGCATTGTTTATATAGACCACAACACCGTCATTTTGGTTGTAGGTTTTAGATGAACAGTAGTGATGGTAACCAGCTATTGTCGGAATGTTTTGATTAGTCGAAAGCCAACATTCAGTAAGTGTTATTAAATCAAAATTCAAATTAGTCCTTTGTAGCAGCGTAATAAAACTAAGTATGTTTGCATTAACACTACAAATATTTTGCGCTATGATGTTAAAAGTTTTATTGTTACTTTGGATAAATGAGGCACAATTCTCAGGCGTACAAAACTTGGACTCAAAAAGTGACCAATCATCTATATTATTTATAACACTGTTTATGCACGTCATTTCTAAGTATGACTAATTGCGAAAATGTATTGTGTGTATGTGTGTGTGTTTTGAAATAAATAAACTATCAAGTGCCGAGAATTAAGAGATAAAGAAAAAACTTAAGTAACTTAAGTAACTTTTTAAAACCTAAGTATTAAAAAGTGCTTGACTATACTAATAGAAATGGCGCTCTAGGCGCCTCCATAATCTATTGAGTTTATGTACGCAATCTCTGCATTTTTCTTGGCCGGACAATCTGCGTCACCTGTCTTATGCTGACACGGCTTTTTGAAGTGTAGGCACGTAGCACACTTTGGTGATTCACTTTGTTTGGGACATTCCTTGTATTCATGACCTAGATCTCCACAGTGACCGCAAGTAGGTCTCTCTTCTTTGCAAAATTTAGCAGCATGTCCGTATTTTTGGCAATTAAAACACCGCGTAACTAATGTAAAGTCTCTAACTAGACACGAAGACCAATTTATATAAACCCTGTTCTGTATAATGAGGGCTTGGCGTATATCTGAGGGGACTTCAAGGATAAAGTTAGTGTGTTCCAAACCCTTTTTTCCTGATTTATGACTGAGTTTTACGTCACTTAGAAACTTTTCTAGGGTCAGATTGGGCATCTTTTCACTCAGATTTTGCTCGTATATGTATTGGAATACTTCATGTTCGGTTAAAATAGAGGGCACACCTATGACTATTATTCTAGGTCTTCTTTTTCGTGTTTCGTCTATCAATAAGTTAGGGGAGGACTTTTTGACGGTTTCTTTTAGCTTTTCAATATCATCTTTTTTTTCTGAACTAATTATAACTCCACCGTTTTTGATCTTACGAAGCCCTCTCACTTGTAATTTCATTTGTTCTGGACGGATGAGTTTTTGCACTAAATCTTTAGTATCGTCGCTAGTTTTTTTTTTATCCGCTGGATAGATGGCAACAGAATTAAGGGAATTTGGGCGAACAATAGATTTATTGCTGCCTTTTATAACCATATCGGCATAAGTCGAAGTGGGCACAGTGGCTGGTTTCGTAGACGCTTCCAAGATGGTCTGCTTGAGCTCGGAGATGGACACGGCGAGGTCGCGCTTCTCTCTCAGAGATTGGATTAATGAAGAGGCCTCTATAGCTTTTTGCTTTAGCTGCTGGTACAAAACTGCCATCTGTGATGACCCATTTCCTATTTTGTTGCACAGGGCGCCTACTTTTGATTTCTGGTCAGAATTTAGCTTGCTCTCAGATGCTATCTTGTGAAGTTCTCCTAGGCATGCCTGGATTGTTTCCATCCATCCTTGGATTTCCGCTGTTCTCACTATCTCGAGCTTAAAGTTTGGCTCTTCATTTTCCGGCGGCGGCTCGTGTTGCGCAGGAGGCGGAGGGGTTCGACAGGTTCTACTGCTCCGATTAAAAGGACTATTTTCACTGCCTGCACTCATTTTTGATGTTTAACTTTAGAAGAAAACAAAACATTATTCACTTGCGACACATTGAGCTAGAACGCAACGCAAACACAAAAACTAGGGCACAATAAAATAATTGTATTTATGCAATTATTTCTTATTAACAATGAACACGTCTTTGCACGACGAAGATCACGTGAGGAGGTGAATGACCCCGATATAGAATTGTTTTGGTAATTCAAGTCGTGCAATACGACCTTGTACCTGTAGTTTTATAGAAACTGAGTTAATCCAATATTGATATTATTTTAGCCACAGTTTTGCCAATTGAGTGAAGGTTAAGAGGTGTATTGTATCGACACACTGCCTCGTTATATTGTTACAGCTGGTTTTAACAAACGGGATTATCATGCCGTATTCATTGAAAAGTTGAAACCCCCATCGCATGCGGCAATTTTTTAATTTCTTCCCCTAAAAGCGATAATAACAGAGTTAGTGCGTCATTACGGAGACATTTTAATGGGTGTTCTCCCCTTCGGAATAAATATCTGCGTCGGCTGTGTCGGCACAGACATGCGATCCCTACGACCACGTGCTCGAGAGTATCACCACAGAATTAATATGTATCACTCCAACACATATGAAAACTTACTGAGGGAATGGGCGATTTTCCACTAGACGTCACGTCAACGGCAACGGCGACGGCACGGCGACGATCACGTGACAATATCTATGGGAATCGATGACATGCCGTGACGGTGCCTTGCCGTCAAGTGGAAAAGCGTGTCATATAATTGATTTTCATACATTATCTCACCTACGATATCGTCGACGGTACCGTGCCGTCGCCGTTGCCGTTGACGTGCCGTCTAGTGGAAAAGCGCCCAATATGTCTTGATTTTATATTTTTAAGAGGGCTACCGATTGTAAAGAATCAGGCCTCAATAAGAGCCAGAAAATTATGATATTGATCTACAAATAGTAGCCAGCATCAACACCTAAGTACCTACGCTGTAAAATTGTTTTCTTTCTGTCATATTAATTTCATATTACTGTTATATATTTTTCTCGTCTTTGACACAATAACTAAACTAAATTTTATCAGTGAACAATGTGCAGCATTTCTCTAAACAAAACATTCAGTAAAATTTTTGCTTGACTTCAAAAGATAAGAAAATTCCTGAACACGTTGGTTCATACGAGAGTGCTGTAAAGCCCTGCAAATATTAATTATGGTTTATAATAAACGAGTATACGTTTATATGCGCCCACATATTCTCGAGTAGCTACTCGAGTACCTACCTCCATCTCATTTGTTGGAAATGTACCGTGTAACTGTAGTTATATTAGCTGAGATAAGGCTTGTTGGGTCTATAACATCGGCAGTTTAGTATCTACTTTGGTTATATTAAAACGCTGTAGAGTATGGTATTTATTATGGAGCTTTTTATATAAATAGAAATGAAATGGCAGACGAAGGTGAATTTACGTATGAACCTAAATAACTTTTAAGTAATAAGAGCACAAATTTATCAACAGCTATCAAAAATATACAATAGGTAATGTTACCCACTTAGGTACATTAATAATATTTTATATGTAACTTATTTATAGCCAGATGGTGTAGTGGATAGGGCAGCTGCCTCCTGGGCGGGAGGTCGTGGTACGAATCCCACCACGTTCCAATGTGTTTTTCGGTTTTCGAATTTCTAATCTAGGATTGGGTCTGGTTTCCCTTCTGGGATGCGGAGGACAGATGGCAGTCGCTCTGTATAAAAACCAGTACCCTCGTTTAATCACCTAGTTTAGGTACCCAGCCTAGATACGGGATAAGGCTAGGGAGATGATGATGTAACTTATTTATAATTCGTAAAACAATCTTGAGCAGGAAATGAAGTAATAAATCTTATTGGCTCTTTAAATTTCAAGATTTAAAGACGTAAATATCAAGATTGATTGTTTAAATATTTTAACTCTAACAAAGAACTTCAACATCCTGTCAAAGGATCAACAATAAGTTTTATCGTGAGAATAATAATACAATATTGTTTTAGTTCTATCGGTATTTCTCCAGCATGTTTCTCAAAACAATTGATTTTATTCTTCTCACATAAAACATAGGAAACTTACCCCATGGATTTGTTAGATTATACAAATATTATAGCATAACGTGTTTTGAGATTTTGAATAATAATTTTTGTTTGTTGTTGTTTTTAGTTTGTAGTTTACTCTCGTGATCATGAAGCGTGCAACAGCTTTGCAATATCGAGATAAAATCTAATCTATCCGTCCGTGGTGAAAATCCCGTTCAAACTGTCATTTAAAAAACTATCATTGTTTGTTAGTAAAGTCTCATACTCCAATGAAGCTATAAATTGCTATTTTTAGTGCCCATAATTGACTTTCGCGACTCTGGCGAAGATCATTGAAATGTGACATCTATTTTAGCTTTCCTTAAACAAAAAACTATAAAGATTATTATCCTAGGCACACTATAAAAGTGCTTTAAATCAGATAACTTTAAAATTGTATCTACGTTCAAATATAAGAAATCACATATTTAGTTCATAATTTTACGATCAGACAAAATACATATTTCAGACATTATACAAATACACATTATAACTTTGAATAAAATATATTGCTCTCTTTCGTTAAATATATTAGATATAATGAACTCGAGCGGGTGCCAATACTTCAGCCAAATACCAACAAAGGGGCTTATGCCTTATAGAGGTCGGCCAACCTTCCCCTACCCTATAGGGGATACTACGGCTTCCTGGAAAATCCAACGAAAACACGCAGTCTAGTCAACTCCCCCAATGTTACATACTTTATCACAATTTGCACCGGTTATCATAAATGACGGCTTTTATTTACAAAACCTTGGAGGAAAATCGCCGGTAGCAAATAAACAGATTAGTTTTTTTTTCGGTCTGTTGCCTCAACAATAACCTTGAAAGGTTTCTGTAACTCTAGGCATAAAGTAGGTGGGTCTAATAGTCTAAATAGCTAAAGGTCAAGAGTGAACACGCAACTTTGTGAACCCTTAATGCTACTCATTCAGATATTTGAGTAATGGGCTTATCCTGCTGTTTTATTTTTAGATTTTTCACTCACTAATGGTGTCGATTCTCGGCGTCCAGTTACTAATATTCTAATTCTTAGTAGCGCTGTCACTTTATGAAATTTGACATAAGAACAGAATAGAGAAAAGACACATGACTTTGACATTCCTAATCTGACATAAGACTGCTTATTTGACGTAAAATAAGGAACATGCTTTAAGGAAAATAGCTCGGGTCTTATTAAAAGCAGCTTATGTCAAATTTAACGTCAAAACATGTGTTTATTTGCTATCCTGTTCTTGTGTCAAAATTAAGAAAGTGACAGCGCTACTAAGAGTTAGAATTAGTACCTAACTGGACGGCGAGAATCGACACCAGTGTATGTTCAAAAGGTGTGCGAACCTAAGCAATTAGGAAAATGTGGGAAAATTAATTTTCTTTCTCTACCTATCAGTAGCACAGTTTATGAAAACGATGGAAAATTATAAAGGCTCTGTAATAGTAGGTATTACAATCACTACATGGAAAAGTTACTTTTTTATTGAGATAGGTTTTGACCCCAGTAAGGGCCGAAAGTGACGTATCTCATTTTAAAAGACGCATGCACTAACGGAATATGCTATCTGACTGTAAGCTGTTTGCTGCCGGACTCGGATAGGAAATAGATGGTGGTCGCCATCACAAACTACATATAGAATTACATATAGGTAGATAGCACTTCCATCATAGTTATGTAGTGTTAGGGGTGACCATTGCCCCTGGGGCGCTAAATCTCCCGCGCGCCGCGGTGTGATTCATTGCATTGTAGGCTTGCTCGGAAAAACACACAAAATTCAGCCAACAGTTATTTGAAAAACTTTTGTGCCATTTATCACAACTTCGTCGTCTGACAAATAATTTACAAAAATATAGAAAAGGTTTGATTCCCTCCAAAATGGAACCTTTGGCTGCCTCCACTGACTTTTAAAGTATGCCCGCAATAGAAGCAGTTATTATATACCTACCTACACATAATAGTTATAGACTACACAAATCCTCATCCTATAATATATACTATAATACTTTCATTATATTTTTATTTAGTAGGGGAGGCTTACTCAGGCGTTAAATCTCCAGCATTTTACCCAAAACGTGGTGATTCATCGCAGGCTCGAGCGGAAAAGCAAAGGTCATAAAATATTCAGCCTCGCTTCAGTTATTTGAATAACCCCGAGTTGGAGCTGTGGATTTCAGTTTTAGTTTAGACCGCTGGAGTTGCAAACTAAATGTTAGATCTCTGTGAACTCGAAAACACAAAACAGCTAATTAGTTGCAACTGCTACGTGATGTTACATATTTCTAAATACTAGTCATACTATACAAAGGCGAAAATCATGAATTTTGTATATTCGCCTTTCGGTGGTTTCTAATTTATTTACATAAAATATTTGTGTAAAATCAAATCCCCGAAAGTTTAAACTAGTATTGCCCATCGACACTAATCTCATTTAAAATACCACAGTATTCCTCTCAGCGCTCTACATTCAACAATTTAGTACCTAAATTATAACTCCAACCCTTGCTCTTGACGCCTCCTTAACTAAGCAAGTAAGTTAGGGAGACAAGAGGCATTCATTCGGAGGACCCTAGGGCCCTTTTATGTAAAATAAGCACTTCTCCTAGACTCTTACTTAGCGTTTATGAAATTTTGCTAGCGTTGTGTGTCGTGTGAAGTATCTTTTAAGTCATATTTAGCTGTGAAATATTAAATAAGATTCAGAATATCTGGTTCCCGTGACTTCCTTCTCATAGTCTGTAGAATAGGTATATTTCACATTTTTTTTAATCATAACCTATCCTAACCATTGATATAAATTTTGTTTCTGAAATCAATTTTAAATGCGACTACGCATGTATTAAAGGATTGATTGAGACTTGTGGTTATCTTTTAATTAGGTTATCAAACCTAAACTTGTGTACATGGCCTAACCGCTCTTGCAACCGCAAACGCAACCACTACATCATCAAAGCAAATTATACGCTTTCCCGTTAACATGTGCATAAGATAGACGAGAAGAAATTAAAAAAAAAAAAATGGCCGTTATTTTGACACTTTCTTTACTTATCAAGTTTCTTGTATCCAATGACTTGTATTTTTGATACCGCCTATGGAGGACGTGGTGACTAATGTGTTTTTATGCAGTGACTGTCAAAAATTATGGTAGTTTAAAAAAAAATGTATGTTGGTACTTATTAGATTATGTCTCACAGTGGATAGTGACTAAATGTCAGAATTAGATAAAATAAGCGATTATCTAATTTCTACACATATTAGTTTCGTTAATAAACTCATTGTTCAAGAATGTCTCAGTGCAGCTGTGATCGTTTATAGATAAAATATAAATAGATACATAGAACGGGCTTGCAATTTAGGTTTTGTCAGACTAGTGTTATGAGAAATAACACGCGAAATGCTTAGTCATGGCTGCTGATAAATTTCCTGCTTCTATAAGCAAACTGAGACCTACATAGAACGGTGCTAAGATTTTCTGAGAATGTTATTTTATGCAACAAAACGATAGAACCGCTTGACATACTTCATAATAAAAATAATACTGAACATCTGGTACAGTGACTGGCAGATTTTCAGAAAAAATCCAAAACCGCCTCCTCGGTGAATAAAATATACGTTAATAATATTATGTTTTGCATGTCTATTCAATTGATTAACATAATCTGCCAGCGATGCAAGAAATTTGATGTCAATTTACTTATGTTAATAATTGTAGAACTTTAACGAACTAACAAAACCAATTCAAACATACTATCGAACTAATATCGACAAACTTTACAACCCAAAACTCAGCTTAAATTTTAATTAATGCTTTTCAATTTTATGGTTATTAATTCATTACATTACATTACAGCACTAACTCTCTTAGCAACTTATTGTGTGTTTTTACGGTGAAATAATAATCATAAATATAGAAAATATCTAAAATATTTGGAATATGTTCTCATTTGCTTATTCTATAAATAGTACCTACGTGTACCTTAATCCCAACAGAAACTAAATACCTACCAGAAAATCTAATGAAAATTGCTTCGCATATGAAATTCCCCGACTCTCTGGTTATAAAGGTTTCCCCGTAGAAGAAATGTCCTTTTACACCTTGTATCACATCACAATATAAATTCTAAATAATAATGTGAGGGAATTTATGATACCAGCAAACTCAATAAACGCTGGAGTGGGCAGATGCGAATATCAATAAATGGCTTGGATCCACCTGGTCCGTGACCACCTTGTTGTTTTTGATAGCTGACATGCACCAAGTTTGGATCTTAAACGATTGACATTTATCTGCACTTTGGTATCAAAAAAACTTCAATATTCTGCACATGGATGTCAGTGCTACTTCGGTATTTGTAGAAAGTCGTCAGAAATAACAATACCTATACATTATAGCTGTACTTTTAGAAAGTTCCATCTGTAGATAGAAGGTATCTACTACGAATAACTTGTGCACTCTGGACTTACTCTGGATGACAGTGCCTAATATTATGATATCAGAATTCAGTATCTTGCAGTATATTTAAATTTAAGAGCCATTTTTGCATCCTTAGTGTACCCGTCTTATTTTTCCTGACAAAGACTAAATCTATCATCATCATCATAAGACTCATCAAGTCATATTAGTGTAAGATAGGTACACCTTTTGGTATTTAAGTGTAGGTACTTATCCTATTTATGAAGCTTCAAGCGTTTGACATTTACCTGTTCTCTATACCTATCACCTTAAATGTTAACGATGATCTAATGCCTACACAGGCATTCAGGAAATTTATTGGCAGCTTGAATTTTAATCGAGACTAAGTAAACCGAATGATATTATAGCGACTTGACAGATTCTATACTGCCTACAAATCTGATAAATGGGTCCGTACAATAAAATTTAAAAAATCCACGAAATAAACTTTACCTAGTATGCATTTTTATATAAGTTGATTAAATAAATACATAATATTACAGCACCAGCAATTTCATTAGCCAATATTTTGTCATTTTGCATACCAGCGTAAGCTATTTGTTTGTTAATATCGTAAAATTGAAAAAGTGGTTCCACAATTCGCTTTCATCTTCATTTTCCAAGAGTTAATATACCTACATGACGATACCTATGGGCTGTCAATCAACTTTTTACAACCTGGCCACTTTCTGTTGCTAAAAGTCTGTTGAAATTATATTCGGGGTTTTATGAACAATACAAACATTTTAGTTTCACTTTCTCGTTAAGTCGCATTCGTGTGAAACTCAATTATAGATCGCACACGAGATGAATAAGTTCCTACTGTCCAAACGAATAATCAGATAAAAGAAGAAATTCATAAAACGTGCGCAAACTTTTATAGCACCGAAAGTGCCGAAAGAATAAAACTGCAAGTAATGTTTTTATTTCAAATCAGGGCGAATATAACATAAAAAAATATGTTTCTTGTCATAAGATTTGAAGGGCTTTAGAGAGATTGATTAGCGGACTTCCGTTTCAATGCGATCAACACATTTATGCAACTAAGTAGGTAGGTACTTAAAAATCAAAACCTTTCCGGTCAAAAGGTCACAAACAGTGTAAATATTATACCGTCCACACAGAGTTATAATTAGTACAAAATTAAGTCAAAAGAAGTAGCCCAACCCTTACATAAGAGAAGGCAACACTATAATTCTATAGAAACGGCTCATAAGCGCTCGCTATTTTGTTATACAATGTTAAGTATAGACATCAGTATTGTGTAGAGGTATATCAAGTTGATGCTCACTTTCAAATTTCGCCTCGCTTTGCTAAACGACACGCAACATTAGGTGCTATTCGAGTGAGGATATCAGACGGACCTCTTTAAATAATCTTTGCAAAGTTAGGTGATAACAGCTGTCTGGAGCGTGAAGGTAGAAGTTACATAAAATAACCACCTAAAAGAATTTAAGGTAAAAATTGATGTTACGTAATATTTTTAGAAATGAAAATAATTATTTTGATATCATATTATTGTTAAATATGTTAAAGAATTCAGTGAAGTAACCGTTGTTGTCACTTTGAATACCAATAAAATTACGACAAAAAATCTCTGATAAAAGCTCTGCAAAATTATATCTGATAATCCAAATCGCTCTGCGAATGTTTAAGACAAGAGGCGCACGAAAGCAAACAGAGGGGATCTGAAAGTTCTCGGAAAATTACTTTTCCTTTAGGGGTGGTTCGATGTTTGTCGCGACGAGGAAACCAATCGATACACACCCTCAAGTAAGTTCGCAGGATGCACTCCGTCAAGGGTAGCTTTGCAGAAAAGACGTGATATGCATATTAATGAAGTTTTTGTTAGCACAATAGAAGTTGGAGAAATTTTTATTCTACCTTGATACGATACAGTGTATAAACATATAGGTACCTATTGATTTAGAAATAGATTCGAAAAAATGCAAAATAGATTTGACATATTAACCTTTTTTTTAAACGGCAGTTAAGCCTTTATTGCGATAAAACCAATAAAAATATATCGTGGGGGTGAAAGCAGAACAGAGATTACATTCCCATTATCTGCCAAAGAAGTTACCTGGAACTTATCAGATCCATATCGCAACTAAAAGCACAATCTATGATCGTTACCAGACGCAGTACTCCGCTCATGTGATACGGAATTGCATAACGTCCGACAGTTCCACTTTGTATCGTTCGCGATATTCCTTTCATCGATAGGAACTTTTTGTTCGTTCATAAAATCTTGGTGAAATTCATTGGGGCTACTGTTACGTTGTTATGTTAGTTGAGATATTTTAAGATGTTTAGCTTTTTGCAAGCGATTAGATTATAAAGCATCATTACAACATTTTAAAGGAAGTTATAGCTGTTATAGTTTTGTAAGCTAGTTATTAAAAAAAAACTTAGTAAACGATCAATGTTTAAGATTTACGACAAAAAAACTTTTCATCACAATTTTATCGTTGCGACTAGTTGCAATTACATAATACATTAAAACGATGATATTGCCGCCCTATAAAATGCACCCTTTAACATAAGGGATAACCAACTCGGAACAAACAATAGGTGATTTGAATGAACTATAAAAAAGACCTTGTATGTTCAGTATTATTTCCGGCGCCATTGTTGTTGACAACACGTAAATAGTGACCATTCATAAACGTTTAACATTCAACAAATTGAAAACTTTAATATAGGTATATTTCAATGAATGGAATTCATTTTAAGATGTATAAATGTTAAAAGACTTTAGAAGAGATGATAAGGAAATAGGTATTAAGACTTTTGAATTAAGTCTGTCCTATCGTTTAATAGGTATCAAACTGTTTGACTGGTGACGAGAATAAAGAAATAGAACATTTATGAATACAAATTCTAGAAAGAACCTAATGGTAAAGTAGGTGATGCTGGGAATGAATAATTTAACTAGCACAGCGGAAGGAAAACAGTTAACCCGAGTTAAATGATTCATTTACACGTAAATACCAAACTAACTTGTTTAGAAATTGTACCTAAGTACTCTTAGGTACTTTTATAAATGCTCTTTTTGACAAAAAAGAAAAAGATGCTGTATCAAAAACTATAAAAATTTTAATGCAATTTATTCGGGTTATGTCTCAATAGACTCCAGTGATGATGTTCATGATGGAACCGCGCCCGAGCCGACAAATTGTACCAATCAGAGAGCTCAGTGCGTCATCGCAATTTAAAACATTAGAATTCTCATACGCCTTTGAACAGATGAAACGGATGAACCAAGTGTCATTGTTGGCTTTACAACTAAATGCATCCTTATTGGTACAGTCATGAGTGATTAAGAAACCAATTGGTATTGAGAGGATAATGAGTTCGAGCAAGGTTTCACTTCTGTATAAACAAAACATGTTGTCAATGTCGACAACATTGATTAACCCTTTCAAAACTGCATTACCAATATTACCACCTTGCAAGTACCGTTTTAATTTGTAGATACTATCGTTGCTTATTTAAATTCTAAATTATGTAGGTACTTCAATCTTGCCGACATACCAGCTGTTAGTTTCCTGTGTTCAGCAATTAGTTTTTTGCTCAAGCACGAAATTTAGCAAACGTGCTCTTGCAATGTTATTGTAGCTTGTTTTATGTTCTTCTCGTCTTATATGAACATATTTATATTTTATATACCTAAAATAATGTGCGAATGTATAAGGAAATATACTTTATTTAACATAGTCAATTATATTTACATATTTACAATCATTAAGTCGTTGTTGCACTATTTAATCTACATTTAACATGCTGACAGTCATTTTTGTTATGATAAGTATTAAAATTGTTAGTAAGAGGGTAGTCTAATTTAAATAATTGTTATTTCCAATCTCTTTTATTATTATTAAAGAAATGAATGAAAAAATTACCATTCGGGCGAAAATCTGTGCGAGTCTTGATCCGCATTTTCTTTTCTCAATGTATCCTTTTTGAGTGTTCGATTATATGGTGCACTGTCGAATTATTAGCACCTTCATCACTGTTACACTTTAACACTCCGAGGGCGAAACACCTCACATTTTATGTCTTCGATCAATTTATATATATATTATAGTCAGAAAGGATACAAGTTACTTAGAAAATAACATTAACAAACCACTTTCCACATTGTTTTTGCACGTGACAAAACACAAGTAAAGACACTGCAACGTGAAGAAAAATAACATTAGGATTATTTTTAATAGTGAGGTTAACTGCGTATCGCTTGATTTGACAGCTGCGAAGAGCGCGCTATCCCGTACTCCCGATACGAAATATTGGAGGGGTCGCGTGAATGGGCGCGCGAACGGGACGCGAGATCCCGACCGGCGCGAATCTAGCCACGAGACACCGCGAGACGGGAACAGGGGACACAAATAGCACGGGATTAATTGGAGTATACAACGACCGCGATGTTTCAATATTTTGATACTTGAAAACAGCTGAAGAAATTGCACAAAAACTGAAAGGAAAACGCGGATTAGAAAACGTAATGGTTTCGCGAATTCGTAACTAATGACTGGGATTCCTATGATTGCATCATGAAAAAAATACGTTTCTAAAATCACAATTTTGAAGGTAATATAAATATTACAGATCGGTCAAATAAAGCGATACAGTAAAAAGATAAAGTAAATAAATTTGACATGATTAATAAAGAAGAAAATAAAACTGACGTTGTTAATCGGATCACGACTGCAGCACCGCCGTATAGGTGTCTTGCGCGCAGGCGCAGCGCGCGTTACTGACGTACGCAGGCGCGCCAACTTCACACCGCTCGAAGTGATACGTCACGCAACTCGCAAACAAACCAAAACAGTGGATGGAGAGGGTTCTCCATTTTTTTCCAAGACTTTTCAAATGGATATACCTAAAAAAAGGGACCAAATATATTTTGTTTTATTAATTTTGCTCTTTTTTTTTAAATATTATTCCTTAACAAATCCCTGTGAAAAGTCTTGAGAAAAGAAAAATCTTCCATTTTTTTACGCCCTTTAAATCTTAAATTTCAGGCAATATTGATTTCATTTTAAAAACGTAGGTATTCTCATCTTCTGATTTCAATGTAAGAATTTATTAGCCAATTCAAGAAAAAATATTTCTACGGAGTGTACCTTGAATAAAAAACTTATATAATGAAACATATAAAATAGGGCAGAAAATTAATTCAATTCAAATTGTTTAATTTGCTTCTCCAATAATAGCCAAAGAAGTTAATAATTTTGTAACGACAAAAATTAACATTGTAAAGTAGCAATAAAATATTTCAACACGAAACATAATTATAGAAATTAAACACAAAGTTAGTTTTATTTTATTTTTTTATGCTACACTAAAATACAGGATGCTAGGGAAAACACTGTTTTCAACAAGGAGGTATCTCAGTGCAGTCTATTAAAAAAAATCCTATGGGACCCAAGTTGTAACACAAAAAAAAATTGAAGATCAAAATACTTTTTCCTCCGAGATAAAGTGTGGAAAGATTTTTTTTTATTGGTGGATTTCAGAGGGAAAGTTGTTTATTATATTATATTATACGGAACTGTTTACTTCCTTAGTGTTGCCCTAACACCCTGTATAACATCAGCTTTTTTAATTTTTCCCAAATCCCATTACTTATTTTTTATTGCCGTCTTTTTGTTATGTTACCTCAGAAAAAGGAAATCTTGGGAAAGTTTCACGTTATTTCGTTCGCGGAGAAAATTCGTTTTCACCGATGCGTGTAATGGCGTCTGGATGCTTACTTGACCGCAAATTATGTATAATCAGTTCTGGTTTGACTTTTATGCCATACAGACGATGATGTTATTTTATTTACACTAATTACAATTCATATTAGAATATTGCTTTAGTCCGGTTAAGCAGCTGTCTTAGTTATCCCGTTCAGAAAATCGTTTTAAAAAAATCGCTACCAAACCCAATTATTTATTCAGGGAAGATTTTAGGATCTGTTTGAGATGAATTGAAAAATGGGAAGATTATGATAACATTTGTATGTCCAGTTCTAGGATCTAGGTATGTTTCTATAAAAATCTAGTAGGTAAGTAATATAAGAAATCAATAATTATAAATAACGCGTTTCCTTATATTATACATTTTCTTCATTAAGGTTTAAGCCTTTAGGCTTTATTAGTTGATAAATCAATACGCCTTTTTCAACATACTTATAGGTAGTTCTAAATTCTACTACTGGGCGTAATAAGCGGTTCAGCTAAAAATGTGTAACGGTATGTTTGCCAAATCAGTCATAATAATGAAGTGAACGACCTCAGAACCACGAGCAGGCGAATGTAGATCGTCAAGACATAATCTTCTAACATGTTTAAAGTTTTTCTAATCAATCAAAATAAGAATTAATTGAATGGGTACCGAGTCATTAGCTCAGAAAATCATAGAAAAATAATAGTTGAAAATATTATTAATATTTGTGGTATTTAAATACAATTAAGCGCGACACACATTATTATGAGGAAAACATGATGTTTACGGTATATGAGTCTAAAATTCATGTGATTATAGTGTAACTTAATCTGCATCTCTAAACACTACACTATTATAATTAATATAAATTATTAAATTATAATTTGAATTAAAAACATAATGTATACTGAAATTAAATACAACGAAGAAGATTTTATGTAATTAATAGAGGGTATAATAAATAGTCTTATTACGGAAATTAAAATTTTAAAACAAATATTTTGTGGTAATACAAAGACACCCTGCTAGGGAACAGCAACATAGTTAGGTAAATCAAATAAAGTAAAACAAAAAAGTTTTCCAAATATAAGCAGCGCCATCTATTATGATCAAGTAAAACTAACCTCAATGTGAGAATGCGCTGTGTATCTGTACCTTTGGTTTATCGATTACGATGTTGAGCGAGCATTGATCGCCACTTAGTTAACGGACTATACGGTAGATGTCGTCCTAGCTGTTGTTTTGAAAATAGATCTATTGCACTTCATTACATCACCAGATCAAAAAATGTCTAGTTTACAACTCCTAGTCCATGACCTTGGTATGTTGACATTAGGATTTAGCTTAGATTTCTGTACATAGATATCTATAGGAACAATTCGAAACATCAACATTTTAAAAATACAACTTGAGTTAGATGCAGTATTTTTGCTTAATTGCTTAATATACATAAACATACCTTTCAATTTTCGTCTCCGCCTTCTACGAAACTTTTTTTTACGTTTTTTAGCACACGTCATTAATGGTTTTTCAATTTCCTCTGGCCAATACGCAATTTTCGCAAATTCAAAGATTTTAGAAAACACGCACATCACTAACCCTATCATTTTCGCTTCTAACAAAAGAGCCTCTATCTTTATCTACTTCAGAGCGGCTGTCTTTATCTAGATTTTTTTCTTTCTCTTCCTAATCTTTAGTAAGTATGTTCGTAATAGTTTCTTCACCTTTAGCTTAAGATTTCTAATTAACACTTTAGAATTTATTTTCAATGTTATTAAATTCTTCATAACCAGAGTCACTGCACTTGTTGATGGTTATAAAATCACTGTCAATATCACTCTCGTCTATGAAGTCAAACTTATCAATAGGTTATCAGTTCATAGTCACTGCACTGTACAAGTCTTCCATACTGAGTGTATCCGTACTGATGCACGTTATGGGCCTTGAGGTGATTTCTAAATATGGACATATACGCCACATGCGGTAATTTATTTTAATAGTGTCAACACGGGCACTGACTGTTTGCTATAGATGTTATGCTAACTAAGAAATCCGTGTCTTATCTTCTCTTAGAGACCTACATTGTTAAAGTTTTTGATTAACTCAAGGCTTTTATTAATAAAAAACACTAAGATTAACTACGAGGATTAAAACAAAAAAAGTTGCAGGCCCCTCAAAGGGCAACGAGAAAGTGTTCATATTGACGATGCATTGCTTCGCGACGTTCCTTCTACGGATGTACTGACTGCTTTCTATTCCGCCCTATGATGTGCTTAGAGTAGCTAATTAGATGTTATATGCGTATAAATAAATAAAATGACGATCTATAAATAAAGAAAAATATACATTACAGCAGCATCAACTTTATTTAATTTGTTCATACTAATTTTAGGACTATTAGGCGGTTTAAAAACCCTGACACCAGGGTTCATCGGGACGATCGATCGACTCGAAACCTACGCGGTAAGACGAAGCATACTCATCTTGATAGCGGTGAGATCTATAGCAAATAGCCAAATAAGTGCACAAGGTTATTATTCAATATCATAGGGATCCGTATTTTTTTTAAATACCTTTGCCGTTTATATCACATTTATTACTTATGTAGGTTTCTATACTATAGGTATACCTACATAAAATATGGCGAGAACTGGCAAGAAAAAACTCAATCAATCATCCATATAAAGGGTTATACAGACCACGGTTATCGACAAGCTGCAGGATAATCACGGAAGTGGAAAACGACTAGGTATCGTAGCTTCCGGTGCGAATAGTGCGATCAACATTATTTGCATTCGCATGTTTTATTATTTTTGTGTAGTTTTCATCTTATTTTGCACCAAAGTCTTTCTTGCCTTTCGAAATAGATCACAGTAGATTATGGACGGGGTAAAATTTCTATGATCTAATCTAATAAATATGATGTACTCACCAAGCATTCTGTTGACTTCGCCTTTTTCATTCATCCTCTTCATCGATGTCTTTCATGACTTCTAGCCTGTAGAAATAGAATATAGTTTTTAAATTGAACAACACTCTCCTTTATTTTCGAACTTGTTATTTTTTGCACAAGATTCTGAGAATCTGTACATTGTTTTCAAAGATTCATAAATTTAGTGTAAAGACTTTGAATGCACCATATCTAAATTTAGAATCGGTAAGGAAATACAAACTTTGTTTAAGCGTAACAAAAAGATATTGCTACATTTACCTTGTATCCAACTGCGCTCACCCCCGTACCACAACCACAACAATTTAACTATAACAGGCATTCAACTGAAACAGTATAAACAACCAATTAACAGGTATTGGGTTAGTTTCGATCCTAGTTATCGTTTCACATAGTTTTCCACTGGGTATTTTAGCATTTTCCGGGTAAAAAGGGAGTTAAAGATTTTTCGGGTTATGGTGAGGCATCTTGCCGAGGGTTGAAGGCAGGCGCACGGAAACGCACGAGCGAAGCCGATGGTATCCGAATGCAAATACCGAAGAGGGAGGGATTTGGAGAATGAAGATGATGACCTCTTTTCACTGACCCATGCTACGCCGTAGCTACCTTAGCAATGTAGGTACTAGGTAGGTAGCTACTACGCACAAATCTTATGAGTTATCAATGGGTTACTATGACAAATCAGTATGGTTTTCGTAAATAGAATTGCGCGAGAAAGAAAAAATAATAGTTAGTTACTACTAAAAATTAAGTATCAGGAAATGACGAAAGGCATGTAATGTTTAAGTTTTAGACTTTTAAGTCGTTGTACAAGTCAAAAAAAAAACAAAGCTGTATTAATCAGTATAAAAACCTCCAACTTAGATTTTCTATTATAATGTTGATATAGAGATTGTTCTAACTATAGGAATTTGCCTTCTCCCTTAATACATCCCTGTTCAATCGGCACTGCCACCCTACAGTGAGGTCGTGTGACGCCATGTTTTCCACGCATGCGCTCTAATTTTCCAAATGAAACAATCACTAACTCTACCGTACGTGATTTCATACTACCTCCTTTATACCTACTTTATTATTTAATTTCATTATCATACTCAAATACAATCTAGTGGTTTTTTTCTGTAAAGTAACAATTAAGAAGTAGTTGAGATCGTTTGACCTTTTGCAAAAGGAAGCAGTTTTTAAAAGTGCGCGCGCAAGTTAATGTGACGTCTCAGCTCTCGACACAGTAGTGACAGTAGAACAGAGGATCGATATGATGACGTCACACCATTCAGATGCCCTGTGAGATTGCACTCAGCGGAAGTAAAGGCGTGCATTTCCTCTCAGGGAAATGGCAATAAGGCGCATTTCCAGCTTGAAAAAGAACGACGGAAAAGCGAAGCCATCCCATTGAAAAAAGTTTTCAAAATTTTGCATAACTATTTGTAGGTAGGTAAACTTTTATCTTACCGTCTGATATAGAATAGCGTGATAGCTGAAAGATATGCATCAAACATGTTTAGCTACTATCGGTACCTTGCTAAAACTTGAAATCATCAGTAATATACACTTATTTTGTAACAAAATTGGATCGGCTTCCTAGTTAAAATTCTTTTATTAGCAGTTTGCTACAAACCAATTAGTACGCAATGCGAAGTCGATGAACAATTCCAAGGTTATCTACACGCTCAAAAGGATACCACCGTCATTCTATGGTAATGATGATCATGACCATAAGTTACTAAGCAATGACGACTGCGGTGACTTTAGTCAAAATGAAACAATTGAATTCAAAACTAAACCAAAATTGATGTAATACAAGTTAGTCCAAGAAGTTTGAGAAATAATAGAAGTGACCATTCAAGTGACACATGAGTCCCAAGACACGTTTTGGCTACACATATTAAATGGAATATAAGACATAATGTAGAACTTAATTTACGAATGTTAATAAATGATATCATCGAAATAATTTTTGGAGCCTATTCGATCAGTCTAAATTTGTTTTATTATTTAAACACTCACAATTCACAATTATTCACTTTTTAATTCTAAACTCTGTACTCAAAAAACTGTCTGCATTGAACAATACAAACTAACTGCCGATTAAGGAAGAACTGTACGTCTGAAACTTATACCACTGCAAGGTAAAATAAGCCTTGACTTCACATTTAGTAAGAGTCGAAATGCCGTAACGAAAACTTGAAACTGAACCGTAAGTCAATTAAAACCAGTTTTGCAGAAACAGATAGCACTAATTAACATCATCGGGGAATTAACGTAACTTTTTCACAAGGATATTGAAGTAAATATTAGGAGCACTGGAACCTTTTCACAGAATATAAGTACTTATTTGTTGAAATAAAGAAATAGCAAATATTTTGCTGTTGTTTTATAATGCAACGAACTATTGAATCTACTAGTAATATTTGCAAAACATACAAAATCGAAAAAGGAGTGTGGGAGAGAATCTAAAAATAGAATTGCACAAATAGATTCAAAGGCAGAGGTTGCAACAGATGTTATAATAAACGTTAATCACACACATAATGTTCGCGTAACTTCAGAGCGTGCAACCGTCCGGCGCGCGGGAATCCAAACTGTTTTATTTTAGAGCTGGCTCTACCACTTGGCCGTGAAACTGATGCATGTAGTAGGTGGCCAGGTATCACGGTGAGCAATGTCGTCCATTGACAGCCAGTGAAGAGCGATGCATCATTTTTGGAGTAACAAAAGCTTAGCAAAACGATTTGTTTCGGCTTGTTCTAGGGAGAGTTGCGGTTGCGCAACTTTGCTAACATCCAGAACAAAGAATTACTTAGGAAGACAAAGCACCGCGAATAAAAAAGAAACCAAAAACCCGGCTGCTCAAAATAATGCTTTAAACAAGTAGATTTTCTACGTTCGTTTTGTTTGTTTGTTCAAGTTGGTCTGTCTTCCTTATTTTTCGAAGGCTTCCCTGAAGTTATGTCTTTCGTGCGTGCAGCACAGCATCCTTGTCTTTTGACAGATTTTCACTTTACGCTTTCTAGGTGTGAATAGCGAGGTTAGTCTTCAATAGGTTATGTGTCTTAGATACACTTTCGTTTAAAATTTCAATAGTAATTATTTAGATTAAGATGCTCCTTTAAATGTATTTTACGTTTAGATTGATGGCATTGATAAAAATAAACAAGACACAGTAAAATACACTAATGATAACAATAACACAAAGTATCTTGTTGTATATTGTTCTCAACAATGGCCTACTATTTACAACGCTGTAATAATTATGTGCTCTAGATCACGTAGAACAAAATGACGAAGGTAAAGATAAAGATATTGAATTATATTGAAGCACTTTTTTTAATGTCTGGTGTCAGGGAAGTAGTAGGTACTAGGTAGGTATATAGTTAAATGTGTCAACGAATTATGTGTAAATTACCTATTACTTTGCCCAGAAACGGAAATAAGATGGTTTTCTTTAGACCTAAATAAAAATAATACTTTTTAAATAGGTATTTAAAATTATGACCAGTTATAAAAGTAGCTTCCACTCATAAAACTGAACAAATAATACGTCCCGATTAGAATCGCAGGTCCAAAACGTTTTTAATATTTTGAGCAATGATCCTAAAAATGCCTTTGTACAACCTTAAATAAAATTGTTACATTTATCTCAGTCAGTCTAATTACCAAACGTTTTATATGTAGTTATGTTATGTCATAGTTACGAATACGTAAATAACTGTGCCTAGGTGATATATTTTATCTACTTATTAAGGGGGCATCCTTATTATATAATTAAACTGACATCAAATATAATTTATCAGTTACCAAAATCTACAAATCAGTTGATAGCGGTACATCAACATGCGTTTAAAGGTCTGTTACTATCAGAGAATGGCTCGATGTTATCCTTTACTCAATTGCCTGAATAGGTACAAATTGGTGCAAGAGTGACTTAAGAGAATAAAGCGCCGCTTTCACCAATGAGATAAACTACTAAAGTAGATCAGTTTACTCTCAAATAATGCATAATAGTGATGTAGGTTATTCCGGTGACATCCAAAGGAATCGTGTTATCGGGCACATTAGTTCGAGTGATACGGACGGATACACGCGCGATGTTTCATGCTCTGCGATGTGATATGAATTTGTTTTGTTATATTTCAGTGCAAACCTGTGATATTTTTAGTTAGAAGTTTTTTGTAATAAATAAAATGGAAAGCTCGTTGGATCTCACTGAATTGCAAAAGTTAAGGTAAGTGACAAAAATTTTGGCAACAACTTTTCTATCAGTAACAAGAGTTAAATAAGAATTTATTCACAAAAAAAAAAAAAAAAAATTGGAAATTGTTTCAAAATTACATTATTAAAATACTATTACTTTATGATAGTATTAATCAATTAGTTTTAGTTGGCCTCTAGAATTGGGTACAATAATATGGGTCTAAAAAATTTACAAATGTATTGTTTTTGGTTCCAGAGCGGAAACAAGGGAAGATGAAGAAGAAAAGAAGGAAAAGAACCCTGAAGATGTACTAAACAAACGAAGATTTTTGCTAGAACCAGCTCTGATTGGAGCCATGATGGCCATCAACCTCGGTCAGACCTCTTTACAGAACTTCTACTTGCGAACGGCCTGCAATGTAGACTTAGGATACAGTTTAGAAAAGTGCGAAGCAATGCATGGAGGACCATTAGAAGTAAGTCGACTATTCATAAACATGCTTATTGACATAAAGCTGAATGATATTATTGCTAAGTAAATATTGATGAGTAAAATTATCATGATAGTGATTATCTTATTTACTCCACGATAAATCCGATAAATAATGATTCGATGAAAATAATTAGAATATTTCAGGTGTATTTATGGTGAATATTTCATTCTTTTTGTGTGCAGTATGCCTGCCACAGATTTTCGATTTATGATCTAAAATGATCTTGCCCAAAAACGAAACATCGATCACTTTTTCAGGCTGAAAGTCAAAGAGTAATATCGGGTGTAAACATCAGCAGGAGCTTCGTTGGTTGTCTCATAGCTACCGTAGTTCTCCTATTCGTTGGACCCTGGAGCGACTGCAGCGGCAGAAGAAAACCTCTCCTCATCCTCCCACTAGCTGGAATGAGCATCATGTGCACAGGAGTGCTTCTCATGCTGACCTTCCCTGGAGCGTCCACAGTACAAGTCTTGTATGCTGTTCAAGTGCCAATGTCATTGGGAGGAAATTTTGGGCTACTGCTAGCTGCTGCTTTTAGCCATATTGGAGATGTAAGTATTTGTATTGACGACTCTTTTGATGTATTACGATAATAGTGTAACCTATTTATAATTGGGAACTTGGAGTGACATTGAAACATCAATTTTTAACAAAAACCCATGTTATCTAACCAATGGAAAACTATTGTGAAAAAACAGTTTGATAACAGTGATACCGTAAAGATAAAGTTGCGGAAGGAAAACACAAACATTTATGTATTAGTATAGAAAATAACAAAGGTAAAATAATCACAATAACAATAGATGGAATTCCTTCTGTCTAACCATTAAATATGTCTACTGGGTTTCTTAATGAGTTCGCAGTGGTTGTATGTTGGCCGATTGTAAATTCCAACATAATGTCACTAGAAGATGAGTGACAACGATATGACAGTAGAAACAATTTACTATAATATTGTTTTTGTAAAAAACAATGAATTTATTGCACATTCAAAACCTTGAAAGGCCCTCATTATAGCGACTTTTTCAGGCAACCTTCGGCCAGCAAAAAACATTTACATAAAGCCTATCGATGATTACGAAAGCAGTTTCGTGTGTCCTCTGTTATGTTCACCATAATACTTAATTTCAGAGCATGTAGATATTGGATTCAGAAAATTTTACTCGTGATCCATCAAATATATTATGATTCAAATAATTTGACATACACCTATCTTTACTTTTTCAGGTATGTCACGCGACGGGTCGTGACGTCACCCGCACCATGGGCACCCACAGGGCCGCCATCCAGGTGGCCCATGTGGTGGGTTCCGTCAGTGGGCCATTGCTGTTCAGGAGCTTCGGTTACTACGGTGTGTTTCCAATAGTTTTGTTGCTGCAGGTACAAGCTTTGATTACTTACTCTGTTATTTTTTTTGTGCTTTGCTCTTAAATCACTCAAAAATTAATGTAATTTAATTTCCCTTGTTTTTATAGATGGAAGCAATTTTATCTTTATCAAATATATATATATTATATGCCCGAAAAATAGAAAAGCAATTTAAAAAATGTAGGCCTATAAAAACAACCAGTTAAAGTTACGAACTAACCGCCCAAAAAGGAACAATATTCTCATATCTAATAAATAAAAATCTATTTCAGCTGTCATCACTATTTTACGTGATATTCTTCATGGAAGACGTGAACGTAAACGCAGAAAACAAGGTGACAGTGCTGAACTGGAGGCTTCCGTTCAACGCTTTCTCATGTCTGTTCAGACGCCGCGAGGGTCGGAAGAGGGCCATCATCTTGTTTATGCTGGTCGTTGCTCTTGGAGACAGAATGCTGCTATCAGGTAAAGCTAATACTAGGCTGATAGGTTATGCAGCTGTTAAGAACTGATAACGGTGTAATGAATTATTGTCAGTAAGATAATTATCTATCAATGATTAATATTGTCTATCAGTATCAGTATGCAGTTGTGTCGGAATTCAAATCTTGATCAAACCCGTTTTCAGGGATGTATTTATGTCTACAAGTTTGAATGGTTGTCATAAAAAATTTTATTACTTTGCATTTAGGTACATGAAACGCTTACTAGTAACTTTCTTATTACATCGAACTCTGCCACTACCCATGTGCAAACCATATTTAATAATATTACTTATTTATATTTTTTATTTGTTCACAGCTGAAGTTTTGCTCAGCTACATGTTTTTCCGGTACAAATTCAACTGGGATGACATCATATTTGGTTCCTACCTTGCCTACAGAAATATCACAAGTTTTATAGGTAAGTAAAATTTTACTTTACTCGTTTCAGTCAGCTTTCATTTCATCAACAATAAAATAACCGATCGAATGTACGTATCTACTATTATGTTGTTTATTTTCGTCAAAATGTGATAAAAAACATTTTGCAAAAATAAAATTGAGCTTTTATAGCTAGCACCAAAGACGGTGTTGTATATTTTTGATGTTTGATTCGATAATCTTCAGCAACTTATATTGACTAAGCTGATCACATCTTTTTCCTATTTATTTTTCAGGAACTCTCATAATTTTGGCAGTACTGAAGAAGCGACTAAAACTGTCCGATGAGATCGTCGGAGTCATCAGCTGTGCATCTTACGTATGTGTCACATCGGGCTTAATCGCTGCTAAAACGACTTTGACCGTCTTCTTACGTTAGTATACCTATATACCTACCTAAGTACTTTATAATATCGTCTCACTGCCTACCACCAACCGAGGCAAGCAATACTCCTACCTATCATTTTAACAGAAACTTCACAACTGCGCCATCTATGAAACACCTATTGAATCTTGGTAGAGAGCGAGAAACCCACAGCATAGTCTCGGTCTCGAGTGTGAGCAGACTAATAAGTACCTAATGTAACTCCCAGGTTGATTACTTAGGTAGTTATAAAGTCTACAGGATGATGGCAGATGGCAGATCCGGGTCAGATAGAAGAGTTGCCAGCAGTATAATATAACTAACATGTTAAAATATATGTTTCAGTTCCTATCATCGGTCTCATGGCTCAGGGTTCGCAAGTCGTACAAAGACCTATCTTGAACAAACAGATTTTACCAAATGAACAAGGTGAGTAGGAGAGAAAGCCAAGTTAATTTATATTTTTATTTTTGCTTCTGATTCATCATCATTGTGATTTGCAGAAAAGCAAGCAATCTACCTGATGTTATCTAGAGTCGAACTAACAATTGCAATACTGGGTCAATGATTCATATAGGTGATCGTGATTTATCATCATTATCAGTTACTAAGTAGGCGTGACTTATGTTAAAAAGAAAAACTGTGATTATATTTTGTTCTTGATTTTACCTCAAGTGGCTATTTTTCGAAATTTTGTATATTTTTTAAATAATTAAAATGTATCTAAGAATAAAAATAAAAAAAATCTCGTCATTCACTAATCCTTCATTATCTACAGGTAAAATTTACAGCGTCCTTGGAGCCTTAGAATCAGCAACACAGACCTTCTCATCCCCTTTGTATTCACTGTTGTACAAGAAAACCGTCGCAACAACCCCAGACGCCTGGCTGATCCCCGGAATCATCCTAGCTGTCATACAAGCACTGTCTTACTATACCACTAAACGGCTAGGTGGCAGTAAACAACCTATTAAGGATCCACAAAAAACTCCAAAGAAAATTGTACAATTACAACCTATAGTTAACACGAGGGATGCCAAAGTTGAAGAAATAGCTGAGTTACTAAAAGAAAATACAAAAATTGATGACAAAAAAGAAGATGATACTGTTGAAAAAGAAAGTGTCAAAGAAGATAATAAATCTGTTGATAACGTAACATCAAAAGTAAATATTAAAGTTGATAAAGTAGATGAGACAAAAGACTCAGTAAATAAATATAATACAGAAGAAGCTAGTCAAATAAATAAACCTGATTGATTAAACAGGGTATGTAATTAATTTAGGTATAGAATTAAGTTATAATAATTTATTACCTCTATATACGTTATGTCGAATAAATTATAGCAAGTGAATTGTGTTTTATTTATATCATGCTAGCAACTTTAGTATTTCCAAATAGATTTTAGGATAAAGGTAAACAATCTTTCACGTCATTTAATCAAAGATCATTTGTTTCTAAAGTAAGTTTTAGCTACGAAAACATAGCGAAATAATAGTTTTGGTAATTTAACTAATTTGCTCACACTTATCATTTATTTTAGAAATGTTTTTTTTAAACGTTTACCTTTACTCTAGAAGCTATTTGGAAATACTCTAGATTCTTATCTTTTTCAACAGGGTGATTAGATTCTGGATCTAATATTATGATATCAGAATTTTCCTAAAACATAACTTTGGAATAAACAATCGAAAATGAATCATTCACGTCAAAATTGCAGGATAATATTCTAGCTAGATGTCATTGTCATATTTATGCTTAAATTTAATATGACTGTATAAACAATAATAAGATTAAATAAATAAATAATAGAATTTGAGTCATAAAACATTTAAAGCAAGTAGGAGTATGCTACGCTATTTCAAATTATTTATACTCTTCATGGACTTAGAAGCATCCATCACCTAGAACTCGCCGTCAAATATGAAATTCCAACGGCGCTAAGATCATCTGCTAAACCAAAACTCATGTCCATGCAAGCAGAAGAGCTACAACATCCAAGGTCTGCAAGGTATTGCTCCTAGTAATAAGTCGTAGTACCACGTTTAAAACTAAGATCAAATAGGGCTCCCTTGTAGAGACCATTGGATGTTATAGTTTGGTTTGTACCGTGGTTTATCTTACCACGGATAAGAATTAGTTTGGCCTATACTTAAAATCTTGTTTAGCGATAAAGACACTCTTCAGTCTCAGAAATGTGACTCACAAAGAAAACAGAAATGCAATTACTGACCCTATTTACATTATCAGTCTAAGAAACAAGGATATTTACTTTTTATGCTAGACTAGACAAGATAGTCATCAGAAAAATATTGCAACAAAAACAACTGTCACAGTTTCATGGCCTACTTTACAAGACATATCGGCCGCCTGTCTACATTTTCAATAAACAAAATTATCTTCTATAGGTAGTTAGGTAGATCATATCTACATGTTTGATCATATCTACATCCATTTGTTTTTATGTGTTTAAAAAAGTATAGAAACCTATAAACAATTAGATTTACATGAGGCGTGCTCTGACGAAGAGTTTTATAGGTTTATAAATAGAGTTCCGGAGATTTGAATCAAAAATACTTTCTTCCGATACTTTTAGGGTTCCATAAATGATTTCGAAATAAACCTACAAATCATTCAGAAATTCAAGCAGCCAGCGGTTCATTAAATGGGTGATATAGCGTGACGTGATATTTCGCTGATATGTCCATCGTTAACATAATAAGCACTAAAATGCTTGCAACCATTCAGCCGAAGATTCTGTGCCGAATTTGCCGCAGATGTATTCTGTCTGGAATTTAAAAAAAAGGTTTGTGTTCAAGGCAAAGAGTATAATAGGTATAAAGGGGGCTATTTAAGTTGGGAAAGAAAGAGACTGTACCTTGCCATAGTACTTACTCATGTTCTGAAAAATCAAAGCATAGATATTTTGAATGTAGTATACATATTTACTACAGAGCCCTTGGCTGGAAATTTACACCTTTTAATAAATAACTGTGCCAGTCATAAGCCATCAATATCAGTGATTGAAATAAAAATAGTTATTGATATTATTGTTGACCAAATTATTGACGAATAGATAACATCTTAAAAGATAACATTTTCATATAAATTATGCCTCTACTAAACTTAACTCAACATTAGTGAAACACACATCAAGACAAGACGCTTATTAGCAAAAGGAAACTTTTTAAAATTTAGAAAATTTACTCACCTACTTCAAAGTGAGTATTGTGATACCTATTCTTTATTTCAAAAGCTATTAGCGATCTCATAATTTTTTTTACCTGTAATTTGCGGCTAAATACGTTTCCCCATAATGATAACTTATTTTCATGTTTAAAGTAATGCCAGTTTCTATCATTAAAAGTTTTTATTATTTTCTTTGTTTCATATTTATATTAAAAGTTATTTTTTAAATAAGTTCAATAGTTTTCACAAACAAGATTAACTAGTTTCTTTTTTTATTTAATTAGTATAGATTCACTACCTTTTTTTTTGCTTATAATGGGTTAGCTCTGTCTTGACTCTAGACACAAAGGTCAGCGATGACCGTGACAGAGTCGACGATGGAGCGAGCTAACCCAGAAGACGCCTGTTAAGGCACTGGTAGTCTCACGCACCGACGGAACACAGCACTGTTTGGCGCCGGACTCCGGTTAGAGGTTGGTCGCGAGCCAGGCGGCCCCTTGCGGAGCCTACCACCGCTTTGTAGGGATCATTCAGCCGGACTTATTCACAGGCAAGCCTGTGTTGCCGTTGCCTGGGGTGGACCACTAGGAGGTAGATCCCATCCCATCCCACCTTATTTGTTCAAGCCTTTTATATTTATTTAACCTTCAACGTTAAATTTTTCTTCGCAGAATGCAGCGCCCCAACTCATCCTTTAACGGTGGTTTTAACAACGGACCCGGGTACCACCCAGTCGGCATGCCTGGTCACATGCAGTTCAACCCTTGCTTTGCCCCAGCACCTACCATCCACCAGCAGCCAGTATATGAACCTCCACCGCACGCCCCAATGCAACGACAACCCAATTGCTTCATGCCTGCAGATGTACTGAGGAAGATTTCCTTCAATAATGGAATTCAACAGGGCAAACCATATTAGGGTTTTGTCTTAATCGTTATTTTATCTTCTAAGCTGTAGCCTAAAAAAGTGTGAAACTGCCTTTATGAAATCTCGATGTTAAAATGAAATTTTTGTCGTTATTAAATATAACCTTAGAATATTAATTATAATTAATTATTTTTTAGATTTATAAATAAAATTATTTAAACCAGAACTTTTGTTACCTATCTTCTTTTTGAAGATCGTAAAACTATCATCCTATCCAACCCTAAAGTGAATAAAAAAACCCGGCTTAGTGCAAGTCGGACTTGCGCCCAAAGGGTCCCTACCATCATTTATAAAGAGCAACAAAATCATATACGGGGTGTAAGGGACAGCGTCCCGCAAACTTATAGGGGTTGCTCAGTCAACGATACTGAACAACTACCACCAGGAGTTTTTTTCAGGAAATGAAAAAAAAAATTTGCTTTTTCATACAAAATGACCACATCAATCAGACAATTTGTATGGAAAAGCAAAATTTTTTTTTCATTTCCTGAAAAAAGAACCTGGTGATATGTGTTCAGTATCGTTGACTGAGCAACCCCTATCAGTTTGCGGGACGCTGTCCCTTACACCCGGTATGTTGTCCGACTCGCACTTGGCCATTTTTAAGTATTTATTGTTATAGCGGGGCTATAGAAATACATCATCTGTGAAAATTTCAACTATCTAACTATTACGTTTCTTGAGAAACAGCCTCCGTAACATTATCTACAAGAACAAGCAAAAAAAATCACGTTTTTTGTATGGGAGGCTCCCTTTATATTGATTTTATTCTGGTTTTTAGTATTTGTTGTTATAGCGGCAACAGAAATACATTATCTGCGAAAATTTCAACTCTCTAGATATCACCGTTCATGATGGTGACAGACGGATAGACAGCGAAGTCTCAGTAATAGGGTCCCGTTTTTTACCCTTTGGGTACAGGGCCCTAAAAAACACTAAAAATGTGAAATTTAACACGGAATTAATAACTTTATTAATCTATTGTAAAAAGCAAATTTTTTTTTTCATTACTTGAAAAAAAAATCCTGGTGGTAGTTGTTCAGATTCGTTGACTGAGCAACCCCTATAAGTTTGCGAGACGCTGTCCCTTACACCCCGTATAACGTCATATCCTTCGCACATCTCGAGATAGCTCAAGTTGTAGTCTGCTGTCTAAACTTATTTTATACTCATAAAAATCGAAAAGTTTATTCTTTTTATTTTGCACTTCCTTATTTTCTTTTGTGTTTAGCGACATAAACCTGAGTTTATTTTTACTAATTGATAGGTATTTATTGGCACTTTTCATGCAACGAAGGAGGAGTGCAGCATTATGTCAACTTGGTTAGTCAGGACCACTGATTCTGAGAATTCGCAGTATCAGGGAGCACTTTTACTCTTCTGTTGTGGTCAGAACTGCGTCACCATGGAGGAAGGAAATACGTAAATCCAAATTATTTTCTCTTGGTGACACAAAATAATTTTATTTGGAATCTTCGTATGATATTATTACTAAACAAAACGTGCTTTCCGTCTTAATCAGGGTTTTCACGCCCAAAACACCTACTACGTATAGATAATGTCAAAATAGATATTTCATTGTCACTCAAATCTTTCTTTTTTTGATACTCAAATATCTACACATCTGGCCTTATTTAACCAGTCTTCATCACGCGGTTTTACCTTCAATTTTATCATTTTAATTTCTCCTCTTTTTGATAGCTATAACTACTAATTAGACAGAACTTTGAAAGCCAATTTTTCCACAAATAATTGGAGCTTTCTACCCATGCACAGAAACCCTTGGGTGTTATATTATAAAATCCACTCGCTAAGAAGAAGAAGAAGTTGGAGTTTTCATTCAAAGTTATAATAACTTAAAATAAAAGTAAAATCAGTCAATTGCATTGACTGATTTTAGTTTCGATTGATCCGCGTACACAACTTAACTAAAATAAGTCCATATAGGTAAGTATTTTACTTTATTACCACCATGAACAGAAATGGACGTCAGTAAGTATAGACGGACTTATTTTTATCCTGACAGCCTGTCGATTTATAAACAAAATACCAAACTTTCTTTCTATAGGTATTTCTTTATATTATCATGGTTTCTTAAATTAGTGCAGATTGATTGAAGACACTTGAAATTTCGGAAATACCGAACGCGTTAAAGATAAACTTTGTGTCCGATATCAATAGGTATATAGTTAACCGTGAACCAAGCGATCTTCATTCCAATACTAACATCCAAGTCAGTGATCAAGAATTTTCTGGACCCAACTTTTACTTAGTTCAGTCGAAGGTAAGTTAGTTTTAAATTTTATTTACAAGGGCAGCTTTCGAATTCAATGTACTTAGGATGATAAATTTTGACTATGATAATCGGGTGGGATGGGATTTATCAGTGGATAATTCGGGCTTCAGGCCCTTTGGCTCCTACCATCCTCACCCTTGCATAGTTTTTGGTATATTCATGATAAATGGTTTTCTTATCAAACAATATGTACGACTCGGATTTTAAGACATTGCACAACTTATATTTTCGGTGTCTCAGTGTAGAATTTATTTGAAACCTTTTTGATTTTGACGTTTTAGCCAAAATTCAAGAAAGGCAAGTCTGATATTCATGTTCAGCAGGTCTGAATTAATCTAAAAAACACAGTTGCCCAAATGTTATCTTTCGTAAAGCTAGAATACCTAAGATACTGTTCTTTACGAACCTGTCCCTCTCTATAATAAATTGAACTTTTTTCCTTTTCAGTCATGTCTGGATCAGGTGACAAAAGTTATGGATCGCCAAAACCACCAGCGTATGAAAGACCATATCCACCACCTTCGGGAGACCAGATCAGAAACCCTCCTAGAGCCTGAAGATTTTGAACATAAACTTCAACATGCAGAGGTAGAACATGCATAGTGTAGGCCAAGGATAATTACACCACCAAACATTTTTCATACTATTTCAATAGTTCATCAACTTTGATTAATATTTGACATGCAAATGAAAGATACAAATGTATTAGGTCGCTTGACATTGATATTTGATTATTAGATATTGTTATAGTATATTAGATAGAAATATCATAGTAATTAAGGAAGATGATGGTTGATACCATTTTGATTACACTTGTCTTTTGAGTGTGTTTTTCATTTTATTGAATGGAGAATCTCATTTATCAATAAATAACTTTGAAACTGATAAAACCAGATTTATTTTTAAAATATCAGCACACATATTTGACAATGATCTATTAGCTCTTAAAATCTAATTAAAATTCAAAGATAGAGCGAAGAAAATTGATGAAATATAAAAGCTAGTGGTCAAACGGAACTCTACATATTCTAGTGTCTGATTTTCTTAACATCACCTGGATCATTCATAAACAGCTGAATCATGATGATGCTGTAGGTAATGACGTTGACAATGGTTCCCAATATTGTGGAGTAGCTTAGCTTGAATAAGCTGCTCACGGAGAATTGGAGACGATTCGTTACGATCAACTGCTTGAAGGTCTGAAGGATGTCTTTTCTACTTTGATCTGAAATTCAGACCATCATCAAGAAAAAGTAAAAGACAAATGAAATAAGTATTTGTGTGTGTCACAAGTGTATTGTGAAGCTACACAGATCTATGTTTAAAATAAAGAAACTAGTTAAAAATTGTTATTATATTTTATCCAATACGTAGTATTAGTATATTATGGATGATAACTTACCGCATCTAAAATCAATCAGGCATTTAATAATGGTAATTTCAATCTTTTCAACTTCTCTGTTTATTTGGTTGTTTGTGAAGCTTCCAATGAAGCACCACAGGAAAGGCATTGTGCTTCTGGCTGCTATGATCAAAACTTCATCGGTCTGGATAAAAGAAATAGGACAGCAATAAATATTAATTGCATCCTTCATATAGAGGAAAAGAATATTGTGATGAAATTAAAAAACATAAGGACTTACTCACAGAAAATAAAAAGAAATTTTGTGTAAGCTTACATGATTTTGCTGTAGAATTTCTCAAAGGCGTTATCTAAAATAGAAATTAGACTAAACTTACTCGTACTTGGTCGCATACAACCATAGTAATGCCAAATACTCCGTTGGTGAACATCAACCAAAATGCTAAAAGTATCTAAAATAAAAAAACAGACAAGATTTTAACCAAGATTCAACTATAGTAGATTCATAGACTAGGGTGGAAGAGAATCAATTCCCGAGGTAGTTAGACGCCCGAGCGCAGCGAGGGCGGCTATAGTCCGAGAGGAATTGATTCTTCTACCCGTGGCAATGACTCTACTTTTCATTTAGAATATGAGGAAAATAAAACTAGTTGTTAATACAAACTAAGTATTTATTGTTAATAAAGTAGGTACCTATTTAAAATTAATAGTCATATTCATATCATACATCGTGTTTTACATTAAGTGTACTCTTGAGCATTGAATATCGGCTCCATACCGTTGAAGGCTGTAATTTTCCAGACAGTCCATTAAAATATGCAAGAAATACACTTTCGGAAAACGATTTTATATCCTTGTCTTCTCGCCATTTCATAAAATCATTGTATGTGTTTAAATATCTTTCTTTTGATATTTCTGGCAAAAGATTTTCTATGACACAATTTGCCTCGTCTACAATTGAATCTGGTGTCAATATATCGCTTGAACTCATTTTTAATACTTATTTAGCACAAAATATCGCACAAAAGTCCGTCACAGATACATAAAAGAACAGATTTTACTATCCCGCCAATTTGTGTTGACTTTTTAATTATTATTTTTTAATTTTGTCGCGGCACTCGCATCGCAAGTTTGCGCTAAATTCACACTGGCCAGTGACACTAGCTGGTTAAAAAGTCACGACATTTCATAAAGTTTTTTTTTTAATATGAAAAAAAGTCTTCACAGCTGACAGCAATTCAAGCAGTTCTATTTTTAAAGTTCATTCCCGCCCTAGGGTGGGGATGAAATTTGTATGAGTTATTCCTTCCCTGTGAAAGGAAAGCAGCATCTTCCACCCAATAGTCAGATCAAAACAACACTACTTTCCGAGTATGAGAAATGAAAAGTAATAATTGTTATCATAGAATCCACGATTGGTGGGAACGTATGCAATGCACTTAGGTAATTAATTAATAATATCATTTATTTTAAACGAATACACTAACCTGAAAACTATGATGTTGTTCTAGCAGTTGAATAGAAGTGGAGAGATCATCATAAATTTGACACAAGTATTTAAGATCAAAATGGTCTTTCACATTCACTTGAAAGAATTTTACATCTGTACTAAGTGCGTACTTCAACTTGCTGCATAATTTAGGTTCTTCAATAAAATTATTTTCTTGGTGCTTGTACCCATTATTAAGGGCATCGAACATTTTTAGGGGCACTAATTTTAAAATTGCCAATATTAAAAACAAATGCAGGACTAAGTGAAAAGCTGACAAGTATGTCGGAAATGTTATCAGAAGGATACATGAATTGTCTGATATTAATTCAAAAACAATGGATGCCATTACTGGCAAAGTAGTCGCAAAGAAAATAAAGTACATTTTTGTGCAAAACATTTTCAAATTCATCTCAGTTACGTATATATTTTGGAGTATGTTCTCTATCCCTCTATACAACGCAGTGCAAACTTTTTGACCGTTAACAGAATTAAGAACGATTACCAAAATATTAACAACCAGGTCATTTATTTTATAAATCGTAATAATATTTTTCAAGCTAAGATTATCATGTTTACGACTTGTAGCGATGTAACCAAAAATCATACAAGCAATGACGATTAGGGACCATATTTTGTGCCCCACAAAAGCTTTAGATTTTTGCGTTGAAATCTGAAATGGTTTCCGTATCCCGGAAACTATATATAAGTAATTGAGAAAACGTAAGTAGTGGTAGAACATTTTTATCCAACTTCCAAGTTTCCCGACGAGCGCTACGAATAAACTGTACCCAGTAAATACCAATATCCTAATTAAATAATGGAAAAATCCTTGATAGTTAAAATCAAATCAAAAGAGTAGGTAAGTGGTTTTACAGTACCTATAGATATTATCTGTATAATAAATTGAATTTGAAAAGATATGGGTAAATAATTTGAGTGTAGATATCTTTGGTACAATGATTCCATTACATATTGTCTAATTACTAGACTCCAAATTGATGAGTTTTGAAAAAGTGAATGCATAAGAAGCTGAATTATCGTAATAGCTGAAATATATGAATTATAAACTTTTAACCAAAATTGCAATATACTGAAACATGGATAGGCTTTGTAAAAAAAGGTTATTACTTCTATTGAATTCTTTCACCTGAATCATCCATGAGCCATATTGTTTACTAAACCTGCACTGCTTTATCTTATCAATAAAACGTTCCACGATATGCCCTGTGTCAGGTAGATAAAATGCCAATATTATAGGATGTATGTAGAGATTAACAACGATTATTCACTGTGAAGGAACTTTACTCTAGCATTTTCTTTGTGCTGGTGAAGTGAAATCATAAACAATGTCCCATCACAATTACGGACAACATGGACATGGACCACCACACTACCCTCGTAAGTGTATAGTTATTCTATACCCCTATATATTAATTTTTGATAAACATATTGAAAGTATTGTAGCAAAATCTTCTATAGCCATTGGCTTTCTTAAGCGAACAAGAACATGTTCGGGCTTCTCCAATATAAAAGCTATAAAGATTATATACTGCTCGTTTGTACGCAGCCATTTGGAATATGCGTCACAGGTGTGGAAGTCCAATTATAATATTTATAACGTACCTACGCTTTGAAGGCATACAGAGATTTCTCAGGTACCTTAAGTACAAAACTCGAGTTAACTCGACAGTCTCTGTTGATTACAACTGCCGTTGCACTCGATACCACTTCCTTCCACTAAATGTCAGGCAGAATATAAGCGATATCTGCTTTCTAGCTAACATTGCAAATGGCACTATGGACACTCGGGAACTTGTCGCGCGCATCTCCTTGCGGACTAACTGGCTGGGACTAAGACTGCCTGTACTGTCTGTATCTACAGCCAGTACTAATTACCGTAAGAATTCCTTTTTAAAGCCCGTTACAGACGCAGCTCTAATATATAAAGATCTTTACGTGGTGGGATTTGAACCATGACCTTCTACACAGGAGGCGACGGCCCTATCCACTACACCATTGGGGTTTAAATAAAAGCGAAACTACATTTGTACGGGATTTTGCTACTCCGGGAGACCCTTATGCCGCCTGTCCCAGTCGCTAGTTTTATGTATTTCATATTGGATGTCAGCAAACCATGTATCACAATGCAAATAGCAACAGTATAGTAAATAGCAAAATTGAGTCATAGATTGAAGTCAACAGCAGACTTCATGATAAAAAAAAAAATTATGTTATTATTACAGTTTAAATTATGACCAATAAATACAATAATCTTTTAAAATTCCAGCTCCTCCAGGCGGCCCTCCCCCCTACAGTCAGCCCTACCCACCACATCTGCATCCTCCTCCTGCCCAAGCAGGGTTCGCCTACGTCACCCCTCCAGTAGTGATGCCCATGCCGGCATACCCTGCATACCCTCCGCCGCCAGAGCCTCAGCCGCAGCCAACATACGTCACCAACTATATCTACAACTCACCTGAAGTAGCACCGACACCAGTGAACGTTGTTGACGGTAAACTTACTGCTTTTGATTTTGAGGTTTATTAGGTGGATTAAAAACTTCACAGAATACCTAGGTTATAATCAGAGTTATAGATCGTTTAACTCAAAGATCCTCACAACAGAAGATAAAGACTTTTGAGTGGGTCGAAACCATCATTTATCAACTTAAAATTAACCTTGAATTTCAAAACCTAGAATAGGGTCGATATTGATACGTATGTTGTAGGTTCTCAAGTCACTTCCCATACACGTTTACCCATAAATCCCTTATTGATCACAAACATCGCTCGCGTTCATCTTTACATTTCTTATATTTTAAATATTTACAATAAAGCAACTTTCAATTTCTATGCATTATTTTACTTGAAATATGATTGGACAAACCAAAACCGTTTTCAGGTCCAGCCCCAGGATCACAACCAATAGAAGACGGGATAGACTGGATCCCAGCAACGACAAGCAATGCATCCCAGCTCGCCCACCGTGCCGTAGTGGCTGGCAAGGAGCCAGGGTGGAACAGCAGCCAAATTTGGGTCATCAGGGCCCACCACAGCGGGAATTTGGTGCCAGGGAAGCTTGCCATCAATGACAGAAGAGCGTACATTCCTTTTGATGGAAGAGAAATTCCTGTGCACAACTTTGAGGTTAGTATTTAACATCGTGGTGGCTGGGAAAGAGCCAGGGTGGAGCAGTAGCCTGATCTGGGTGATCCGAGCTCACACAGCGGGAACTTGGTGCCAGGGAAACTTGCCATCAATGACAGAGGAGCGTTAATCCCTTTTGATGTGAGGGGTGTGTCTATGCATAAGTTTAAGGTTATTATTTTATTATTATTATTATTTATTTATTAAAAATCACAAAAAATACATAGAAAAGGCAAAAGTAATTACAAAAACTCCCTGAGGATTTATGTGTAACCAACCACTACCTACTCGTCACAATCAAAATAAAATAATGAATACATTCATAGAAATAACTTATAGAAATGAAGAATAAGATAGTAACATTATGGTATGTTAAGTACCCTTAAGAACACCTACAAAATAACAATACATAGAAGTTCCCTCTAAAATAACCCTCAAAACATGTCTCACGTGTAAGCCTACGTGTCTTTTTATTAGGTTATTGACGCTCTGCTTGCCCCGTAAGAGGTACAGGTTTGAGTGATATGTATTTGGTTAGTGTATAATGGTGTTTTTCTTATTTACTCTGTGAATCGGCAAATATTTCTTAGGTTTGAGTTTAATTTCTTACCGGCAGTACTACCTTTGCTTTCCGTCTAGTGAATTGGGTATCGCGAAGTTGTGGAAGCAGAAAATGGAAACAACCATTTTTCTAATGGGCTTCTTTCCATCTAACGAGTCGTCTTTAAAAGTAATTTCTTCTGACATTTTCCAGGTGCTAAGTGCTCCTCCTCATGCTATCCGTTGGGTACCAGCGAGTAACGGGCAGATTCCTGCTGGAGCTATTGTCGCTGGGAACACGCATAATGCGGAACCCTTGTACGTCGGGAGAGTCAGGCATAGAAGCTCCTTGACTCCGGGAAAGGTAACCATAATCAATTTATTCATCATACAGGGCTATTTTTTAGTTCAAACAACTTTCGATATATGTCATAATTTATGATTTGACCGTAAAACGATTCATTATAAAGATTCATATAAAATACATCAACGCAAGCTTCTTTTATATCGTAGCAGTAGGTTAAAAACGCTTTTCAAATAAAATAATTGACTAAAATATAGCATTATAATTGATGTAGAGATAAACATAACAGTTCAACTTATAGTAGGACTAAATCAAGATATTTTTTATATAAATAGTTAGCATTCACGATTTTATGTACCTACAAATTAAGCTTTCGTTCATATATGTTTGAACTTAGTTATGTTATTTTTCGCATATTTTCAGGTGCATCCAAGTCACGGATGCCTCTACATAAGCTATGGAGGACAGGAAGTGCCGCATAAGAGCTATGAGGTGCTGTGCAGGACCTACGGATGAAATTTAACATAATTTATAAACTATTTATCTATTTATAGCACAAAATAATTGACATTGTTTCCAAACATATTTTTTTCGTATTTATTTTTATATTAAATTTGAAGCAAAGTTGAAGTAATAAAATTTGAGCCGTATATATTATTTATTATATATTATATTTATTTTATTACCACAGCATCCTCACTCCTCATCGCATTTTCTTTGTATCTAAATCAGAAATTCATTTTATAACATAATTGGGTATGTATTTATTAATTTATATGCTCTTGTTTCTCAAGTGATACTAATTGTGATTAATATGATAGATAAATTGATAAATAAATATTAAAATTTGATTCCAAAAGACTTTTTTTGCAACATATAATATATTATGTTTGCATCATTATTATGATGAATATTTCCAAAATATAGATTTTTTTGCATTAGTAGTTTAGCTTCTGACTGTGATTTGCATATTGGTACTGGTGGTATGCCAAAATAAGTACCTACCATAAAATTGCGTAATATCAATAAAAAAAAATGAGATATTCACACTTATAAAGTTATTATGCCGTTCATGGTTGTCATCTTATGTGCCTTAGCGTGATATTCCTGAAATACCTTTATTCATATTAATCATTTAATAGTCCAAGTATATTCTTAAGTATATTCTATTCTATTGCAGTTTTTTTTATTGACATCTTAAAAAATATTATTAGTTAATAGATGATTCAATTCAATTTTAATAATTATAAATTAAACAAGTAAATATAATGGCGCCAATTTTAATATTTAAAAAAATTAATAATTAAGCCATATAATTTTAAATATACAATAGCAAATCTTTAACACCTATGTCAAGAAAGACAAACATTGTACATTTGTATGACTAGGCTCTCTACAAAAAAGGCCTTTATTCACAAATATTCTCAACAAATTTCAAATCAAAAAGTAAATTCGATTAATATCTTTTACACAATGGCAAAGAGATGATGAACTTTTCAACTGGAAACTATTATCTGAACAGTTGTCAATGCGGGCTTTGGTGTATAATATTACTTTATCATATTTATAGAAGGCAATTTCTACGACATATCCTGACAGTCATCATAAGAATTAATGTCACACAATGTGATCACCAAAGTCATACGTCATAGATATTGGATTCTAAGGTATCTAGTTGACGAAATATAATTAAGCCCGATTTGTCATATGGTTTGTATGTCAAATCGGCTCTAATTATATTTAGTCAACATTTGAAAAAAGTAACAAGTTCTCCTTGATCATCTGGCCATGGGGCCGCCACCGAAGTCGCCGCCGCCGCCATCGCCAGGAGGAGGTCCCATGTAGCCGGGGCCGTCCACAACGGTCACTTCCCTACCGTCATCATCACCACAGCAACAACATAATATGTTGCCCATGATCTGAAGAGAAATGAGCAATTATTTCCTTATGAGTAACAATTGTCTACACAGCAGTGACATTTAACAGTTCATAGAAGTTAATGATAATATTTTATGGCAGTCACTGATTCTAAATCATCAAATATTTCACCATCATCCGTACAAAATTACAGCCTCAACACTGAATTCTGTGATAATTTTAATGAGTGATGAGCTATGTACTTGAATTGTGCAATGATGTAATTTTTAACGAAACACGTATGTTCATCATAATACCTTATACTTCGTTGTAAAATGTGGCTTGTTTTGGCATAACACTTACATCACAATCCCAATACTCAACAGATAATTAAACAATCACAATCTTTATAAAATGCCATAATAAGGGACTTCCATGCTGGACTGGGAGCGATAGAAAAACATAGAATGTGCCAGCTGCATCTCCTCCCGGGCATGCTGTAAAGACCAGCTAAGGGATTCGAGGGTATCAGTATATTGTAATCTAGGCGATGGGCTGATCGATCTTAAACAACCCTCAAAACATGTCAGAAGTGGCGGAACGACCTTTTTTTGGGTCGTTGACGCTCTGCTAAAAAGGGACTTTAAAATAATAATAAAGACAAGCACAAGAAATCCCTTTTAAAATAGAGGCAAGTTATTAATTTAGCAAGTCATGAATAATAAAGAAATAATATTTTGACTTACGTTATATAATATGCGAAGAGCACTATGTAAAATATGTTCTGTTTTACAGTAACAACCGTATATAAAATGTACTCTTAAGCAAAACGACTGGTGTAGGTTTGGATAAGATTAGATTACGACTCGCACTCGCAATCGATTACAGAGTATTTGTTTTATTTATCCATATTGCTCTTTTGGACAGTTTAAGCATGTTTAGGCTTCCTTTAATTATTATTTTGTCAAATCAGTTGTTTAATTTTTTTTCGTCATCAAATCCATCCCACTACTCTCGTAAACACCTTAAATAAGAGGGTGCTGGCTGGACATTTGAAGTTATTTTTTTAAGAGTAGAAATGTGTTTTACTTTTTTCACTGTTGAATAAACCAGTCTATGTTTTTATGAAATTTTAAAACTTGTACCTATTTACCAGCTAATTATTACTTTAACTTAGAAGAATTTTTCAAGTAGGTAAATAAACCGTTACAATATTTAAGTAGGTACCTACTTTTAAATATGATTTGTCATTCGATTATCCATTTAGGTAGGTAGATAAGATAAACTTAATGACTGATGAATCACAGTCATAGGTACCGTAGGTGTGACATAACAATACGTCCGTAGCGTAGCCATATTGAGTCACGACTTTATCCTTTATGGGGTAGTGGGATGGATTTGATGACGAAAAAAAATTAAACAACTGATTTGACAAAATAATAATTAAAGGAAGCCTAAACATGCTTAAACTGTCCAAAAGAGCAATATGGATAAATAAAACAAATACTCTGTAATCGATTGCGAGTGCGAGTCGTAATCTAATCTTATCCAAACCTACACCAGTCGTTTTGCTTAAGAGTACATTTTATATACGGTTGTTACTGTAAAACAGAACATATTTTACATAGTGCTCTTCGCATATTATATAACGTAAGTCAAAATATTATTTCTTTATTATTCATGACTTGCTAAATTAATAACTTGCCTCTATTTTAAAAGGGATTTCTTGTGCTTGTCTTTATTATTATTTTAAAGTCCCTTTTTAGCAGAGCGTCAACGACCCAAAAAAAGGTCGTTCCGCCACTTCTGACATGTTTTGAGGGTTGTTTAAGATCGATCAGCCCATCGCCTAGATTACAATATACTGATACCCTCGAATCCCTTAGCTGGTCTTTACAGCATGCCCGGGAGGAGATGCAGCTGGCACATTCTATGTTTTTCTATCGCTCCCAGTCCAGCATGGAAGTCCCTTATTATGGCATTTTATAAAGATTGTGATTGTTTAATTATCTGTTGAGTATTGGGATTGTGATGTAAGTGTTATGCCAAAACAAGCCACATTTTACAACGAAGTATAAGGTATTATGATGAACATACGTGTTTCGTTAAAAATTACATCATTGCACAATTCAAGTACATAGCTCATCACTCATTAAAATTATCACAGAATTCAGTGTTGAGGCTGTAATTTTGTACGGATGATGGTGAAATATTTGATGATTTAGAATCAGTGACTGCCATAAAATATTATCATTAACTTCTATGAACTGTTAAATGTCACTGCTGTGTAGACAATTGTTACTCATAAGGAAATAATTGCTCATTTCTCTTCAGATCATGGGCAACATATTATGTTGTTGCTGTGGTGATGATGACGGTAGGGAAGTGACCGTTGTGGACGGCCCCGGCTACATGGGACCTCCTCCTGGCGATGGCGGCGGCGGCGACTTCGGTGGCGGCCCCATGGCCAGATGATCAAGGAGAAACTTGTTACTTTTTTCAAATGTTGACTAAATATAATTAGAGCCGATTTGACATACAAACCATATGACAAATCGGGCTTAATTATATTTCGTCAACTAGATACCTTAGAATCCAATATCTATGACGTATGACTTTGGTGATCACATTGTGTGACATTAATTCTTATGATGACTGTCAGGATATGTCGTAGAAATTGCCTTCTATAAATATGATAAAGTAATATTATACACCAAAGCCCGCATTGACAACTGTTCAGATAATAGTTTCCAGTTGAAAAGTTCATCATCTCTTTGCCATTGTGTAAAAGATATTAATCGAATTTACTTTTTGATTTGAAATTTGTTGAGAATATTTGTGAATAAAGGCCTTTTTTGTAGAGAGCCTAGTCATACAAATGTACAATGTTTGTCTTTCTTGACATAGGTGTTAAAGATTTGCTATTGTATATTTAAAATTATATGGCTTAATTATTAATTTTTTTAAATATTAAAATTGGCGCCATTATATTTACTTGTTTAATTTATAATTATTAAAATTGAATTGAATCATCTATTAACTAATAATATTTTTTAAGATGTCAATAAAAAAAACTGCAATAGAATAGAATATACTTAAGAATATACTTGGACTATTAAATGATTAATATGAATAAAGGTATTTCAGGAATATCACGCTAAGGCACATAAGATGACAACCATGAACGGCATAATAACTTTATAAGTGTGAATATCTCATTTTTTTTTATTGATATTACGCAATTTTATGGTAGGTACTTATTTTGGCATACCACCAGTACCAATATGCAAATCACAGTCAGAAGCTAAACTACTAATGCAAAAAAATCTATATTTTGGAAATATTCATCATAATAATGATGCAAACATAATATATTATATGTTGCAAAAAAAGTCTTTTGGAATCAAATTTTAATATTTATTTATCAATTTATCTATCATATTAATCACAATTAGTATCACTTGAGAAACAAGAGCATATAAATTAATAAATACATACCCAATTATGTTATAAAATGAATTTCTGATTTAGATACAAAGAAAATGCGATGAGGAGTGAGGATGCTGTGGTAATAAAATAAATATAATATATAATAAATAATATATACGGCTCAAATTTTATTACTTCAACTTTGCTTCAAATTTAATATAAAAATAAATACGAAAAAAATATGTTTGGAAACAATGTCAATTATTTTGTGCTATAAATAGATAAATAGTTTATAAATTATGTTAAATTTCATCCGTAGGTCCTGCACAGCACCTCATAGCTCTTATGCGGCACTTCCTGTCCTCCATAGCTTATGTAGAGGCATCCGTGACTTGGATGCACCTGAAAATATGCGAAAAATAACATAACTAAGTTCAAACATATATGAACGAAAGCTTAATTTGTAGGTACATAAAATCGTGAATGCTAACTATTTATATAAAAAATATCTTGATTTAGTCCTACTATAAGTTGAACTGTTATGTTTATCTCTACATCAATTATAATGCTATATTTTAGTCAATTATTTTATTTGAAAAGCGTTTTTAACCTACTGCTACGATATAAAAGAAGCTTGCGTTGATGTATTTTATATGAATCTTTATAATGAATCGTTTTACGGTCAAATCATAAATTATGACATATATCGAAAGTTGTTTGAACTAAAAAATAGCCCTGTATGATGAATAAATTGATTATGGTTACCTTTCCCGGAGTCAAGGAGCTTCTATGCCTGACTCTCCCGACGTACAAGGGTTCCGCATTATGCGTGTTCCCAGCGACAATAGCTCCAGCAGGAATCTGCCCGTTACTCGCTGGTACCCAACGGATAGCATGAGGAGGAGCACTTAGCACCTGGAAAATGTCAGAAGAAATTACTTTTAAAGACGACTCGTTAGATGGAAAGAAGCCCATTAGAAAAATGGTTGTTTCCATTTTCTGCTTCCACAACTTCGCGATACCCAATTCACTAGACGGAAAGCAAAGGTAGTACTGCCGGTAAGAAATTAAACTCAAACCTAAGAAATATTTGCCGATTCACAGAGTAAATAAGAAAAACACC
>JARACY010002289.1:0-44508 GCA_029255725.1 Scrobipalpa atriplicella | reverse complement strand
CTAATTAAAGAACTTTTTGAGTAGATAACAAATATTATAGCTCACTACCATATTTATCACCAACTGGTCAAACAATATTTTTGAATATTTTATTCAGATATAGCGTTTAGAGCTGTCTTTGCATTGCTGTAGATTAAAAATGACTGACTGGGTTTTAAAGGTAATTTTATGTAGAATATGTTTTGAAGATATTCGTGCAATTTTTCAACTTATGAGCATAACAAAAAAAAAGCACCTTCCCTACACCGATAGCTCGGTACGCACATTTGAGGATTTTCAATATCTTAATCTGGTTATCATAAGGAATAACTGTAGCGATTTTCAAAACTACAGGTATTTTTTATGCCGATTATTGAGCAGTTTTCTGGTATTACCTACCCATTTCAGAATTTAGAAAAGAATTGTTTTTAAGTTTATAATGATGATAATCATAGATTTTTACAGGTTCTATCTTTGTCTCTTGCACCATATTCTTCTCGCTCCTGCATTTGATCTCTTTTTCCAATAATTGGGATAAGATGAAGACTAAGATCGAAACGATAGAGGAAAAGTTGCCACCTTTTCCAAGAAAATCCGTACGTAGTATGAATATCATATTATGGACGCTTATCATTACAGGAATATGTGAGTTATTATGTAAATTCAGAATTAGCAATTTGATATTCATAAATAAGAGAATGGTGATTTTAGATAACATAATCATTGATATTTATAAAAAAAAACTGTGGATATATATATCGTGATAGATATCATGATTATATATCCGCTGATAAAATATATATCCTCGAACCCTGGCAAATATAAAAGAAATGTCATTATTCATTTTGTAATATTTTTTTCTCGGTTTCAGTGTTATTTGCGCTATACCAAGCGCACAAGTATCAAGCGGTTTTACTTTGTCACAAACTCGCAGGCGACTCAGGGCTCTATTTTAAGTCATTTTCATTAAAAGATCTAAAATCCTTATTCAACATCATCCCGTTTAGTTACTTCACAGCTTCTATATTTCAGGTATTAAAATAAACTTTAGTAATTTGTTCACTTCATTTCATACACTGTTGAATAAGGATTTTAGATCTTTTAATGAAAATGACTTAAAATAGAGCCCTGAGTCGCCTGCGAGTTTGTGACAAAGTAAAACCGCTTGATACTTGTGCGCTTGGTATAGCGCAAATAACACTGAAACCGAGAAAAAAATATTACAAAATGAATAATGACATTTCTTTTATATTTGCCAGGGTTCGAGGATATATATTTTATCAGCGGATATATAATCATGATATCTATCACGATATATATATCCACAGTTTTTTTTTATAAATATCAATGATTATGTTATCTAAAATCACCATTCTCTTATTTATGAATATCAAATTGCTAATTCTGAATTTACATAATAACTCACATATTCCTGTAATGATAAGCGTCCATAATATGATATTCATACTACGTACGGATTTTCTTGGAAAAGGTGGCAACTTTTCCTCTATCGTTTCGATCTTAGTCTTCATCTTATCCCAATTATTGGAAAAAGAGATCAAATGCAGGAGCGAGAAGAATATGGTGCAAGAGACAAAGATAGAACCTGTAAAAATCTATGATTATCATCATTATAAACTTAAAAACAATTCTTTTCTAAATTCTGAAATGGGTAGGTAATACCAGAAAACTGCTCAATAATCGGCATAAAAAATACCTGTAGTTTTGAAAATCGCTACAGTTATTCCTTATGATAACCAGATTAAGATATTGAAAATCCTCAAATGTGCGTACCGAGCTATCGGTGTAGGGAAGGTGCTTTTTTTTTGTTATGCTCATAAGTTGAAAAATTGCACGAATATCTTCAAAACATATTCTACATAAAATTACCTTTAAAACCCAGTCAGTCATTTTTAATCTACAGCAATGCAAAGACAGCTCTAAACGCTATATCTGAATAAAATATTCAAAAATATTGTTTGACCAGTTGGTGATAAATATGGTAGTGAGCTATAATATTTGTTATCTACTCAAAAAGTTCTTTAATTAGATACCTACCCTACATGTTGTGGTTTTAACATTTTTTAATTTTTTGGCGGCCATTTTGGATTTCGAGCACAAGCTGTAAAATGTCATTCTGGATACCTCAGGGAACAACTGTAGCAATTTTCAAAACAATATGATTTTTTTACGCTGATTGACTGTCATTGGCTTAATTTTAAGGATAAGGTATAGATAGGTAAAAATATTCCAATTTAAATTTATAATAACTTACTTAATCTTGGTACTTCCATGACGTCTTGTGTTATAACACCGTAATAAAAAAGATGCAGTTTATGAATGCACTGTGTCACGACGATGTAGACGAAAATGAGAGAATAGAGAGATTTCCACGTATGACTGTAAAAATATTAAACATAGTATAAAAAGTTTACCATCTTTACCGTACTGTTAAATTTGAGAAAGAACGCAGAGGTATGCCTTGCAATGTCATTTGCGGTAAATATTGTAAGAGTCAGTTCACACTGGGAAGCGAAGCGACGCACCGCGGCGCGAAGCTGCTTGAAGATGTATTTCGTTGCACGAAATAGACAGGCTAAGAAATTCCCCAGTTCCGTCAATGAAATGTCTATCTTTTTGCATAATAAATTAGGATCTTTATTGTATTGTAACCTGTTGAGAAGCGGTCGCCGCGTCGCGTCACGGGGCATCCCGCGGTGTGTACTGACCCTTACCCTTCATATTAAGGCTCGTATTTATAAAGCGATCTCAAGATTGAGAGCAATATTAAGTATGGATTTGACAGGTCATTTTGTACTGAAATTACATTTCTGATACACACTCAAACTCGCTGTCAATCTCAAGTGCTGATCATAAATACGGGCCTAAAACTACCTTACCTTGATTTCCGACTGTCAGGCTGTCCTAGCCCTTTAATGGGCAGCATACCCATACATCTGCAAACATAGAGAGTACTTCGGATTGCATCATAGAATCCAACTTTTTTTGTACTTTTAGACCTTTCACATTTTTGTATCCTCATGTGGAGAGGATAAACCTTTAATTTTGATTCGTATTTGTCGTTTCCAAATTCTTGGACATACATGACTGGTGTGAACAGTTATGATACGAAAGAGGTAAAAAGGTATTTATTCTTGTAAATGTTGTTTACATAATGAAAGGCGGAAAAAATACAGAGTATGAAATACCGTCACATTTTTTTAACGAAACTGATATGGTTAGGAAAACAGCGTTTTAAATAGGAACACACACGAGCTGTAAGTGACAACTCTCTCAAGAGATTCTTTGGGAAACAAAAAAAAATTATATCCCCATACAAACTTAACATATTGATCAAACAATTTGTATTACTTGGTGAAAGATTTTCAGCAACACCTATCAGTTTGCGATTTGTTAACAACATACAATAACGAAACACAAAGTGAACAAATTAGGCATCAAACGAAAAAAAAAGAGAAGCCTGACCCTAGGAATTAACCATGGTTCTATATACCTTACTTCCTAACCACCATCGAATTCTTTTTTAAAAGGAAAGGGATTTGAGGGTTTCGGTATTGTAATTTAGGCGATGGGCTGCTAATAGCAATATACAGATCTATCCAACCCTCTCTCTAACAACCCTCAAAATTTGTCAGACGTGGCGGAACGACCTTTATTTAGATCGTTTACGTTCTGCCTACCCCATCAGGGATGTAGGCGTGATTATATGTATGTATCGAATTCTTTCACATTTTTAATGTACTTCTTTTATAGGTAAGTACGCCTTGTGTAAACAAGCAATAGGTAAACGCAAAGCAATGAATATAGTAATGACGTTGATGCATAATAGCTATTTTGTGATTTACGCCATAAAATAAAAACATGCCGCTAGTTTTGTGGCCTGTCGAAGACTAGTCTAAACCAATACAATACTTATTCATCAATCACTACTTCAGCTATTGTGATCAAAAACTGACATGCGTAAACGTAGTGCGTACATATTGACACATACTTATTATCAAAGTTTAATGATAAAAGTCGGTATGATGGTATATTTATTGATAGAAGAATTGAGGACTCACTGGTCACTCACTTAGTCAACGTACTTGGGCAGGTACTCGATTCACCTAATATGGTCTTTATTCCCTAAAGCAGTATAAAATGTATAGTATAGAAAGGTGAACGTAGCTTTCTAATAGTGAAAGAATTTTTGAAATCGGTCCAGTAGTTTTTGAGTTTATTCGTTACAAACTTACACACACACAAAAATCCAAAAATACAAATCTTTCCATGATCTAAGCCTTATCATTGATTGTCTAATATACTAATTAGTAGAAAAATAATGATAATCCAATAGTCATTCTTTTTAATCCCTTTTAATAGTTCTAGTCTCTACTCGTATAAGTCAAATAAAACTATGAAATCCCAAGTATATCATTTATTTCATCATTTAGTTAAATGTTTTACATTTATAATTGTAGGCTAAGTTCTATATACCTAATTTTACTTCTTTAAAAATTGAACGTAGCTATTGTAATCATACGAGTAAATTGCTATTTATTTATTTTTTTGTTGTAGTAACACCACCTCGTAAGTCAGCAATGTTCCCAATACCTGTAATAAAAAAAATCATATCTTTTTATTGGACCTTTTAAATAAATAATTTTGTATATTTTTTAAATAGAATTTGTATTTGTATTTAAATTTTGACACTAAAGTGTTAATGTTAACATCTAACATACATCCCAACAATTTCACACGGGAGGGATTCGAACCCACGACCTTCGGCGTACCGTGCCGCTGCCCTGACTGCTGGGCCACCTTACTGGGCTGGCTTTTGGGATGTATATTTAGATGTCAATAAAATCATTGTTTTCGTTTAAACACTATTTGCAAGATATTGCACCATAACATCGCATAGGCAGGTTTATTATTTCTCTAAACTTTACTCCTTACTTCAAAACACAGCTTGAAATTGTTCTTGCTCCGGACCGAAAAGACAAATTCTCACTAACAAGTCTCACCAAGACATAATAATATGTATTACTTTCTGAAATAACCCTTGAAAGTAGCAGACGTGGCAGAAATAACTTTTATCGAGCTGTAGACGCTCTGCCTAACCCGAACGGGACATTAATGTATGATATCTCATGTTTTAGATAGGTACTTACATTGAGAATCATTTGGCGTGATACAAAGAAACATCGCAGTCCGCTAAGACTTATGTTTGAATGATAAACTTGATCAATAAATCTCTGAAACTGAAAAGGAAATATTAAAATTTATGCAATTTTACCATTATCACCATTCCATAAATCATTTACGCTCTGCCTACTCCATTAGGGATAAAGGCGTTAATATATCCAAATCTCCTTCATTATTGTCAAAAAAGATTAGTGAGATTATAATAAATACACATGCATAAGTAACTTTCATGTACTACTTTTAAATTATACATCATCATCATCATGGGGTGCCATCTTCAAACTGAAGTTTGGAGGTCAACATGTAGAAACCCACGCGGTCTTGAGCCGCTCTTTTTAGCTGGTCATAATAACGAAGTTTGGTCCAATCTTTGATGTCGTCTATTAAATTATACCTAAGTACCTAAACATATTTTTACATTGGAATATATTCAAAGAAGTTTCCAAAGTATCTGGAGTCCGGTGCAACTTGCCATGTCACGTTGGTGCATGGAAGTTCCAGTGCCACTCAAGCTTCTGGGCGGATCGAGTACCTACGCTATTCGGGGTGCAAGAGACAGCATCCCGCAAACTGATAAGGATTTTTCAGTACTGAAACTGTACATTCTTTCAGGAAATAAGAGAAGATGGCTCCCTACAAATTTTCTGATCGAGGTGGTAACTTTTGAATGGGGAAGTTTTTTCTTGTTTGATAAATGAAAGAATTTCCAGATGAAAGTTGTTCAGTTTCTTTGATTAAAACTCTCTCTTACACATAGTGGATATTATTACAGACTATTTATTGGCGCAGCGGGTATTAGGTAATATTCTGTGGCATTATCAACAGCAAACTATCACAAAACAATTGTATGGATATACAGAGGTAGGTAAAATTATACGTACATTTTGATCATACGTATGTGCTGGTATAGTATACAACAGTTTGAGAGGAACACGTCCCAAGGTGTGGACTTTTGAAGCCATGTACGACACAAGGGACACTTTCAATACCAAATATACAGAAGCAAATGAAAAGTAAATCATCATCGTTGTCTGCAATCTGCAATATAATGAATAAATTATAAAATAAAATATTATATCAATATTCTCTTTCTGGACTGAGGTGGCATTAGACCGTGATAAGTGGAAGACCGCGGGGGAGGCCTTTGCCCAGCAGTGGGATCTAATAGGCTAGCTATAATAATAATAATAATAATAATAACCCCGCAGGGCAGCTTTGGCAAGCTGTTGGTGAGTAGCGCCACCACGGACCCGAGATACTTCTGGGTGAACCCATGCGTGGGGGAGCCCGCCTCTGTCTTGCCTTCACCGGCTGGGCAGAGTGGAGTTGCAAGAGTATTCACTCGAAGGGTGGAAGTGAAATATGCATAAGTCGCGAGTTGGTACATATGCTGGCCCATGCCGCATCCCTGTGCAGAAAGCGGTGTACACCTCTCGACACCCTTTAGCTACCCGTAGGGCAGCTTGTGGCGAGCTGTTAAGGTTGGCGACCTTACGGACCCGATTATTCTCCCGAGAGTGTAGACTGGCCGCCTCCGGCTTGCCGGAGTGGAGCCCCAAGGCCAGGACTCTCACCTCTGGCTTGCCTTAGTTGGCCGGCCGGAGTGGGGCCGCTAGAGTTCGAGCCTCTGCTCGGACTTGAGGGGTGGAAGTGAAATATGCGTAAGTCGCGAGTTGGTACAGTGGCATATGCAGGCCAATGCCGCATCACTGTGCAGAAAGCGGTGTACACCTCTCGACACCCCTAGCCGCCCGCGCCAATGTTGCGTCCCGGCATTTTCCGCCAAGTAGTGGAGGCCCATCTAGCGGGAGGCGAGTCACCGTCTGTCAAGATTATCAAGATTGAGACATTTGATTTGGCAGGCGTCCCGTTGTCTCAATCAATATCCCAGCAACCGGTCCAGCTAAATCCATCCCCATAGACCTAGTTATCCTTCCATTCTCTGCAATAGTCCTTGCATCAGGCGGGTGCTGGCTCTGGTTGTATTGCTATAGTGCAGGCAGAGCGATTATCCGCATGATGTACACATCACAATACATTATTTGGTATAAAAAGGCCTCTGCGCTGTTGGCTTCGGCCCCACGTATGCCTCAAAGGACCGGGTCCCTGTGGACCCGTGATACTGAAAAGTATACCTACAAATAATAATAATTCTCTTTCAATGCTGAACTGGAACCAAAATAAAAAAAACAGAATGTGCCAACTGCTTCTCCTTGCAACCATAGATAATCTATACGGCAGCAGGTGCCTAGACGCTGTAAAAACCAGAAAATGGATTCCAGTTTACTGTGATTTAGGCAATAGGCTACTGAAAACTCGCCACTATAGCGATACACATTTCATTCAAACATTGCCCTCAACGTTTGTCAGATATGGTGAAAACGCTTTTCACTAGGCGTTTTACGCTCAGCCTACTCCGCGAGGTATAAAGACGTGACTTTATGTATGTATGAGTTTTAACTTACCCTGGGTTGGCACAAGGGCCATCCAAATGTGGAGCAATTTCAGCGCTGAAAATAGATTTCAAATGTACCTACATTATGTAGAGAACATTTTTCATCCCCATTGATTAGTTATTATGCTTGTAATATGGAGTGATCCCAAAATTAAGAGCATATTGTGTAAATTTGATATGCAGATTTATTCTGAAATGATTTTTCTGATACAAGCTAAAACTGGCTGTCAGTCTCAAGAGCTGATTATTAATACGGGCCATAATCTGTAATGTGACATCAAACCTGCTGTCTTAGATTAAGAAAAGATAGGTCTCCGCGCGCGCGCTCCGACTAGATTCCGCCGGTGTACTTGAAAATGCGGCAATTTATACTACGCCGACTTCGGCGTACCCGGGCCGGATTTGTATGGAGATTCGCACGCACACGAAAACAAACCACTCGTATTTATACTGGTGTCTCACGCACACTAGAATGAAAAAGTTGCCGCACTTACTGTTCTTAGGTAGGGCGGAATCTAGTCGGAGCGCGCGAAGACCAATCCTTAATCTAAGCCTTCTGTGTTAGATATTAGATGATTTAAAAACTCTGACATCAGGGTTAATCGGGTCGTATGTCGACTGAAAAACCCACTAGATAAGAACATGCTGCAGTCATAAATCACTGTAAAACACTTAATTATCTTTATTATATAAACTCATTAGAAATATTGTCTAGTACATATTTCACTTACTTGATTACCAAATAAATTTGCTGTCCAATAAATATGATCTTAGCAAAGGAAAAAAACACGAAAGAATTAATATTTTTATCTAAAACATAAACCAGTCTTGTAAGTGTTGTATAGTATAGTTGCATTTCAGACCATGGTAGTACAGGCTCGTTTTCAGAAGCTCTTGATAGCTGAAAAAAAAATTGAACATTAAATGCATTATTTATGAACCCATCGCTTACATTGCATACATACATACATCATACATATTATCACGCCTTTATCCCCTATGGGGTAGGCAGAGCGTAAACAACCTAAACATAGGTCGTTCCGCCACGTCTGACAAATTTTGAGGGTTATTCCAGATGTATCTGTATATTGCTATAGTATAACAGGTTATCAGCCCATCGCCTGAAACCCTCGAATCCCTTAGCTGACATTTACAGCATGCAGCAGGCATATTCTATGTTTTTCTAACACCCCCAGTCCGGCAAGAAAGTATAGCAATATACATAACATAATCATTTATAATAACCCTCGAAACTTGTCAGACATGGCGGAACGACCTTTGTTTAGGTCGTTTTCGATAAAGGTGTGATTTTATGTACGTGGATATGTATTATGTATGCATTATTTTCAATTCACACCAATACAACATCTGTGGTAGTTTGTTGGTAGGTATAAACATTCACTTCCTTAAGGGTCTATGTGCTAGAGCTCGGTATTCGAAATAATCAGAATTTCAATCGGTAGTATAAAATCCACTAATGGAATTTCCCTTCCCGAAATGGGGTTATGTTATGACTTTCATATTAGAAGAGTGTTATAGAATCTACCTTTTTACGGTCTACCTCACATCATAGATTTGTTTGTAGCGATAACGCATATTCATAGGGAATATTATAATAGAAGTGAAGAAAATGAAGAACGCATATGTTGCTCTTATTTTTGACTCAGTCTCTGACTTAGACTATACGGGGTATAAGGGACAGTGTACTAGAAACTGATAGGGGTTGCTCAGTCAACGTAACTGAACAAATTTTACCCGGAAATTCTTCCAGGAACTGTTTTTTTTTACTTTCCCATACAAAATGACCATCGCGATCTATTTGTATGGAAAAGCCATTTTGATTTAATTTCCTGGTGAAAGTTGTTCAGTTTAGTTGACTGAGCAACTCCTTTCACTTTCTGGTACGCATTCCTTTACACCTGGTATTTAATTTAAATATTAAAAATCTTAAATTTTACATCCATCTCAGGATTTAATCATTTTGATCATGGTATCTTTGATTTTATAATAATTACTTACTTTACTTTCTTTCTTGGCAAGGGCATGGTTGAATTCTTCAAATCTGTAGACCAAGTACATGCTGGTAATAATTACGTATGTATCAGTGAAACTCCATATAAAAGAGCTTTGTAGCAGCGCGAACTGAAAATTTTAAATCAGTATAAATACAATATATTATATTTTATGTATCTATTTCTATTGTGAATTATGTACTGTTATGCTTCCCTGAATAAAACTTCATCATCTTATTAAAATATATTAAGAGCTTACGAAGTAGCCAATAAATGTTATTAAAATTAAATGCAGTTCAAGAAGTTTATTTTTAAAATCTGTAATTGCTTTTTTTATTAAATTTTACATCCGCCAAAACGCTTTTTATTAAATACAGCAAAAAAAATTTAACAGCAAAGTAGCTGTCTAAAAAATGGGACCATGTCAGGTAGTGGAACATAGTTATGTTCAAACAGTATTCTTTACTCTATTAGAATAGTTTTAAAGTATTTTTGAAATATTTTTTTAAATTTTGAATAAAAAGAATATTTCTTGCTTTACCTCAATGACAGCAGTTGATACGCAATCATAGATGGTGAAATTGAATTTGAGATGGAGAGTGTGCGTAATAAAGGACTTGATGTACGACCCTGAATCGTCAGGTAACTTGTGACAAGCAAGGGTGGCTGTGTATTCATACACCATATACATTGCATGTTTCACTGAAAAACAACACAATGACAATTTAGCGTTACTGTTGGAGGTATTTACCTATACCTACCTAAAGTACTACTGAGTTAAGCTAAAACTCTATCAAGGTCATCATCTTCCTAGCCTTCTTTCCGTATCTCTCGGGGTCGGCTACCTAATCTAGGTGATCGAACGAGGGTAGGTACTGGTTTTTACACAGAGCGACTGCCATCTGACCTCCGCAACCCAGAAGGGAAACCAAACCCAATCCTAGATTAGGTTACACACATGATATCCTTTGAATTTCTTCGTAGGTGTGTGCAGGTTTCCTCACGATGTTTTCTTTCACCGTAAAAGCGCCGAATAAACGTCCATATGAAATTCGAAAACCGAAAAACACATTGGTACGTGGTGGGATTCTAACCACGACCTCCTGCACAGAAGGCCGCGGCCCTATCTCTATTCACTACACCATCGGGCTAAAACTCTATCAAAGTACCAAGGCATAATTTATTAAAATGTTTAAGAGGTCGTGGAAGGCTTTTTCCAAGCAGGGGTATCCTTATATTCATATTCATATTATATTTATTTCTTTAACAATATACATTGTGTTTGAAAATAATGTTAAATTAAAGGTATTATGTATTATAGTTATGTCAGCTTATTATTATAACGGCGAAACAAGTAGAGATTCTATTAGATTTAGTTTGTAACACGTTTTTGTTTATAGAAAAGTAGTACAACTTTACATACTAAATCCTGTAATGATTAAAATATACATTAGTATATTTATTCTAGTTATTGCGATCCTCTTCATTGGTGACATTGATTTCTCAATAGCCTCCACGTCTGCTATCATCTTTTCAAACCGCATGGAGAATGGTATCAAGAGCCCGAATAGAATAGACATGCCAATAACGAGACAGATTTTACCTGCAAATAAAACATCAAAAGTAAATCTAAGGCGCATGGCAAATAGGAAGCGGTGAGGCGGCGGCGAGGCGGAGGTGCGCCAATTTTGTATAGTAATTTACGTCTCCTACTTTTTTAACACGTCATACTAGTACCTAATTTTTTTTAATTTTAATATTTATCGAATACAATTTAGCAGCTGTGAGTAAGAAAATCCTAATAATACTGATTTTACATCATTCTTCTTCTTCTGTCGTATAGGTATCAAACTATCAAGTCGATCGACCCGATGAACTTTACATCATTAATATTAATAAATTCATAATTTTAGTGACTACCTACTTTGTAATTATTATGTGTGAGAGTGATAAGAAGAGTGACGTAAGTGAGTAGCAATAGAATAAGTTAACTTCAAAAATCATGGAAAAATTTGACAATTGATACTACTATAGGAAATACTTTAAAAATCTTACCGTCATTCTGTATGTTCGAGTCCATTTTACACAAGGCGGCAATAACATACACTGCTATGAACAAGTGGAAGCTTATTGTCATCCAGAACTGCAGAGTGTATGCAGATATCCATTTGTACCTGTAAAGAGAATATTTTTGATTTGACAGGATTGGATGTGAAAAGCACAAGATGGCTGGCTCCACATAAGGCGCATAGCATAAAGGAAGAAGCGAGGCGGCGACCAGGTGGAGGCGCGCCGTTTTTGTATAGAAATTTATGTCTGCACAGCGCAGCTTGATTTGAAGTAGCGCTGCACGGACGTAAATTTTTATACAAAATCATCGTTTGTCATGCGCCTAAAGGGAGTTAAAAGTCGTCTTGTCCAAGACGGGACGACAATTTGATGATAAGATTCAAATGGGTATTATTATTTAGCAGGATGATGTTGTTATCCTGAATAAATAAAAATAAAATAACTATTCCCATAGGCTATTCCATACTATATTTAGTATAATAGTATTTCAATGGGGTGCCTTTTGCCTGGCATAATATTTTTACTCCAATTTTTTTTTTGGCATAAAATGTTCCGCATAGTAACATTTCGCATAATTGTAAATTGGCATAGTCGTTTATATGCATAATGGTTTTATTGCCATAACTATAAATGTCCAAAATATTATCTGACATAACATTAATAACTATAACTGAAATCCTCATATAGTCATAATATAACAAGTAACGGATTTTAGAACTTAAACAAAGAGCTAACCCATACAGGCAACTTACTCATATCATATCCCAAAAATAGGAGAGTATTTAATTCAAGCTGAAAATAAGTTCGTTAGGTACAGTCAAGGTTAGGCTAAGTTAGACTATAGTGACCACAACGCACGAGCCGAGCGAGCGCAGCGAGTATGCCGTCGCAGCGGCCGGCGAAGTTCCAGAACCGACACAGATATAGAAGAAAATGCAGGGAAAAAAATTGGTTCGTCAGGTTAGGTTAGGTTCTGGTGACCACAACCTGGCTACTTAATTTCCAATTTTTTTTTTCTAGGCTGCAAAGGCTTGTTGTCATATTATACGTAACAATATTATGGTTAATGTTTTTATGCACTTACATTATTATGGTTTTCGATGGTATGGTAAAATATGCCTAACAATATATGCCAAATTAAAGTTATGCGAAAAGATGTGTATGCCAATTTCAGTGATGCGTTTTTAAAATAGGACATTTAATTTTATGCAACCCCATATTCACGACCAATTTCTTCTGTCTAAGCACTAGGCTTCAAATAAATGGAGTCTTGTCCTTGTTCTCATAAAGAAGAAGGATCACAGTGTACCTACCTTACATTTTGACCATCAGGCTGCCCTAATCCACTTAGGGGGAGCACTCCACACCACTTGGATATCATCAAAGCATGACGCACTGCTGCGTAATATCCTAAATAGTTGGTGATTTTATAAGGAACCAGAGATGGATGACGTATTTTCACCAATTCGTTAAGATATATTTTTTGTGAAGAATTAGTTTGTGACAAATTCTTAGACCGGTGTTTTGAATACATTTTTACTTATAACGATAATAATGTACTGTTAAAAGTTTTAGTTAGATTGTATTAAATAATAGGTTAGAAATTTTACAAGTGAATTTTTATTTTAATGTAAGGATGATAGTTATGTAACTATAATTATATTCAAATACATATTTACATTCATAGGGTAAATAAAAAAGTAAGCAAATAAAATGTTTCTGGAGATTAATCTTAGGTAAATGTGGCCAGGAAATTTTCGAATAATATACGCAACACCTTTTGTTCTAATGTAAAATGTACTTACTACCTGGACACTAATAACTATATTAATCAAAAATTGCATTTATAATTAAAAAAAATGTTGGCCTTTACAACTAGTACAGCAAAAGTAACTCAAATGGCTGTAGGTACAATATAACAGCTATGAACAAAAAGACTCGAACCAAGCAAGAGTCAACCACACAAATGAAATTTATATAATTAAATTTATATAATATTTATTAACTAGTACAGCAAAAGTAACTCAAATGGCTGTAGGTACAATATAACAGCTATGAACAAAAAGACTCGAACCAAGCAAGAGTCAACCACACAAATGAAATTTATATAATTAAATTTATTTAATATTTATACATAGCCCTCCCAACTGGTTTTCAAGCTGGACCAGTCAGCATAATATCCTACCTTTTTTTTACTTGGAATGGGTAAGCTCTTGACTCTAGACACAAAGGTCAGCGATGACCGTGACAGAGTCGACGATGGAGCGAGCTAACCCAGAAGACGCCTGTTAAGGCACCGGTAGTCTCACGCACCGACGGAACACAGCAAGCTGTTTGGCGCCGGACTCCGGTGAGAGGGTCGCGAGCCAGGCGGCCCCTTGCGGAGCCTACCACCCTTAAACCTAACATACTAGAAACAAAAATCAAATATTCCCAACCGGGAATCGAACTCGGGACCTATGGATGGAGAGCACCACAGATGCAGAAGAAGAAAATACTTGAAGTATCTCATTTTGTGGCCCCAATATAATCTTTAGTTATAACAGCGTCAATCATTTCAGCTTTATGAACACACGACAAAGGATGAATCAATATTGTGTATGTTTTGATAAATTATTTTGTTTGCCTTCGTAATTCGTATAAAGGATGTTAAAGACTACATTTTAATTATTATTAATATTAATTTAGCAATTAATGAAAATTGTTGTTTTGAAAATCAGCGTAGACAATTACAAAATAATCGCAATCACTTATTTTTTTCTTATTAAAGGTCTGCTATGACAAATGGATACAAGGTAATGTTAAAAAATCAAATCGCTTGACATTAGATAATGTCATCGGCTAAAGCAAAAATAAAAGTCTATGTCAAGATCATTATAAATTACAATAAAAAACTGTAAAGAATAGTACTTTTAAAAATCCTTTTTTTATCAACAAAGTGTCAGGAAATTTTAGCAAGTTGGTATCTAGAATTGAGCCAAATTTTTCGCAACATTTTACCCAGTTTATGTAGGTAAAAACCCAGAAATATATGAACTTGCAAAGTAACGAAAATCTTTACCCCTTTATGGTAATAGTTCCAAGAAATACAAGGTCATAGTAAATAGAATAATGGTAAACAATTTGAAGTTGTCTTTCAGAAGCACAATTATCTTAGAAGTCAATTTTATTTATTTGTTCAGTGTTTATATAAAATATTCAAGATAAACAAACCATGCCATGAATTAGACGGTTCCTTTCTTATTTGTTTGATACATCATATTTCTTGTATGTCTTTTAAAGGTTTGGTTATAAAGTAAGTAGCTAAGGATTTATATTTCATTTTAAACATTAGAAATAAGGATGATGTTTATCTTTTATATTTTAAGAAATGTTTTTTCTTGTTTTTCTTTTTAACTTGCTTTTCCGAGTCGATGAACCCACATTTCCTTAACAGTTTCAGGAAATGGAGCCAGCTAAAATTAATTTGAAGAGTAGCGTTCAAAATCGTCGTCATTATGAAATTTTTCGAGAAAGCATGCAGTATTTGCTCCTATGGGGCCAATGCTGGGGTATGATTCCCGTTCATGGCATTATGGGGAATAATCCCTTGGAGGTTCGGTGAGAATATAATAAGACACAATTTATAATCATCATCATGGCGGTTTGTAGAGCAAACTGCTTGTAGAATCGACGCCCGCTGGGGTAGGAAAGGAAAGTTCTAGAATGGCGACTATGGAATGGTAGTAGGATGACCCTTCACAAGGAAGACCGACAATTTGGTGAAGGTCACAAGAACTGGGACTGGAACGATCATCAATTTTGTGTTTTGTATATCATGATAAAATGTGTCCCGCGAATAACGAATGTAAACTGATTACATGAGAACAGAGCAAAATTAAAAATTCGTCAAATAAAACTTATAACTACTTAAACACACAATTTTTGTCGACGTTTTCCACTGGTTGCTGGATTGAATATGTTGCTAATATTTTGTCAAAATTTTCACGAATAATCTAACTTATTTAATATTTTATTTTTCAGATTTCAAAAGAGCTCATTTCGCTTCATTTTCAGCATATTCGCATGTTTCTTTCAAGCTTTGTTTAGCTGCATGTTTGTATTTATATTGGTGTGTAACTCATTTAACTTGAGTGACATAGGTACGAGTATGTCTACTTTTATAACACAATAATATTTTGCATGTATTCCAGTAAAAAAAACCTAGAATTAAATTTTAACTACTGACTTTTATCTAAATTTGATACAAAGAGTATTTTAATTGGTACATTACAATATTCAAATTCTATATAATATTTTGCTTACTTTAACTTTTTAAAGTAAGCAAAATATTATATAGAATTTGTTTCTTTAAACACATCCAGTTTTATGAAATAATGGAATTGAATCTTATAGTTATTATTACAGTTCCGTAATACTTGAAATTTGTTTGAAGGTCTAAACTGATAGATAGTAATTTATTTCTTAAATTTACATAGATCTAATTATTTATTTCTATTAATTTCAGTGCTATTATTCTTTTATCTGTCGACTTGTCTCGTTACACTTTTGTCGATACAAACTGCTTCAAAATGGCCAACATTAGCTAGGGAAGTGTCGTTATCAAATCTGGATGTAAATCCTCGATTAAAGAAGAAATGCATGTTGACTATAATTATGTTCTATGGGATTGCATTTTGTAAGTCTTTTATTTTAATCACGATATTCATTCAACGCTGTTTTAATTTTTTTCATAAAACAAAGGAGTGAACGATATGATATTTAATTACAATTCGTTTTTATTATTGGGTGAGCCCTTGATTCCTTGAACAGGTAGTGGCTCTACCATCACGAGTTTGAGTTCGGTGGATGAAATAAATAAAAACTGTATTATAGGGAACAACAGAAAAGCAAAGTTTTGATTCAGAAAATAATCGGGTACAAAATTTTACAGAATATTATGTGTAATGGATCCTTTTTCATAAAATATGGTTTCAGTTGAATATATTGTGGCCTTGATTGGAGATATATCTCAAGTTCTTGACTGTTTGGAATACGACGGAGATGTCTTCGGAATATACATACAAAGACGATTCACTGTTCTATTCAGCCTTGGTGTACCCTACCACATCACACTTGGGAAATTCTTACAGGTGAGCAAATAGTAGGTACATGACACATACATAGGGACAAATTGTAAGGTATGTCTGATCATGTTTTGAGGGTTATTTCAGCCCAACGCATAAATGACAATACTGAAACCCTCGAATCGAGTCTTACCTACAATCACTCTTTTATCAATAACAGAGTAGACTGAGTGACAACGATCTGCCACATCTAAAATTTTTAAAGAGTTTCTTCAGATAGCTCTGTATATTGATTGCTGTAGTGATAGGTTGTAATCCCATCGCCTAAACTACCCTCTCTGAAAAATCTTTGAATCGAATCCCTTATCTAGTTTTAACACCGCGTAGTATAATAAGAATGTTGCCTTGTTTTCGTGTGAACTATTTCATTAATTTTTCTATGCACAAAGTTTATTGTATTTTTGTGTTTTCATGTTTAGCTACGTCAATTTGAAGACTTTGATAAGAGTCAAATTTAAAAAAAACAGTCAGTTTAGGAATTTGATATGAACCTAATCACAGCATCTAAGTCAGTTTAGGAATTTGATATGAGTCAAATCACAGCATCTAAGTCAGTTTAGGAATTTGACATGAGTCAAATTTAAAAAATCACAGCATCTACACCACTTTAAAGACTTTGATATGAGTCAAATTTTAAAAAACCACGGCATCTACAACAGATTAAAGACTTTGATATGAGTCAAACTTCAAAAAATCACAGCATCCAAGTCAGTTTATTTACTTAGATATGAGTCAAATTAAAAAAAAAATCACAGCATCTACATCAGTTAAAACACTTATATATGTCTTAATATGAGTCAAAAAACTTTGATTTGAGTCAAATTTTAACAAATCACAGCGTCATAATAATTGACTTTATGGATAATAGTTTATGGATAATCTTTTCTCTATCTTTTTTTTTTATCTTTTCTCTTTATAACTTTAATCCAAACATTTTATTATGAATCGTTTGCTTTTTTAACAAATTGTTTCAGTATCTCGCAGTGGGCTGCATGGTAACTTGGAACTATTCAGATCTTTTCATCATCTGCATCAGTTTCTATTTGACATCTGTGTTGGAAGAAATTAATAAAAAACTTCAGGCTGCTTCAAAAAAAGTATGTATCTAGTTCTATGGTATAACTCTTCCTATATATTGGACATAATACAACGAGAATTCACATTTGATAAACTTTTACCTATGACTATAAATTCTGCCAACTGCCGGCGTCAATTTGTAAAAGAAGAAAAAAACTTTAATGTAGTACCTGTTCTTTGTTTTTTTTTCAGTTTCAGTTGGGTAGAGTCATCATTTTTAAAATATATTTCGGTCAAAGAATTTTTTTTTACACCTTGGGTATATTTCAGAGTTTACAATCCCATGCTTGGCGGGATCTTCGCGAGGCTTACACCCGGGCTACTCGTTTGGTCCGTCTCTTTGATGATGCCATCAACCATGTCACCTTCGTTTCCTTCGGCTCAACTCTCTTCTTCGTCTGGTTAAAGCTATACTTCGTTTTATCGTATGTATTTTTCTTTTAATAATTAGACATGTCCATGAGATACTACCAATCAGACCCTAATATTTAAATTGTAATGCTATCCTTCAGCAGACAACCGATACTTAGATTTGGCTCACAATCGCTTACTAAAAAAGCGCCTCATAAAGGTTTACTTTCAGCAATGGCAATAACTATAATCATATTTAAATAGTTTTTCTTTTAGAGATATCTGTCAAATCCATACTTAATTTTGCTCTCAATTTTTGAGATCGTTTTATAAATACGAGCCTATGTCACTTTTTACATGATTTTCTTTACAGGTACGGTATCGAAGGAAGGACGAATGAAAACTGTCCAAATTTTCCAAGCGGGTAAGAATGTTGTTACGAAATTTAATTGCAGAATCTAACTCTTCATACTGATCCGCTGCATTTCTATCTTATTGAATATTTGACACGGCTTACTTGTTTGTTGTGAGACAAGGCTTGTGCCTCGACGTTTCGACCATATACGATGGTCATTTCTAACTTATAATAAATACATCGATGGTCTAGAAGACAAACGTGCTAATTACAAAATTTTGATATTTTGACATTTTAATGCCAAATGTATTAAATGAAGATTCTCTACCGTTTGCACTTACCCAAATATCCTAATTCCGTCTCTTTCTTCCTAAACTGTAGGTGTACACTTATAGCAAGTGATGTCATTTTGATGCCAAATAAAATAATTATCATTATTTACCATCAATTTAAACTACAAAAAATGTTAAACAGATTTATAACATTTCGCTTGCATTTACCACGATAGACAAATAAGCTAAATGTTTTTATTATTTTTGTCATTTGGTCAATTTAGATTCCCAATTACATTAAAAGATGTTAATCTTTCCAAGACGCCAGTAGACAAATGGTTTAAGTGGTTTTAATACTACTGACATTAAATTTCAACAAAAACTAACTTCATATACAATACACGGAAGTGTTAAGTGACTATAATGTATTAAAGTTTATGTACAAACATACTAAGTAATGTCCTTTTTTTACTATTTTGATTTTTTTGTTGGTACCTTGGGATATTGATGTTCAAGTTAATGATAAATAATTAAAAAGATAAATACCCTAACCAAATATAGGCAGTATATACACGATTCCAATGTTCTATTTTAAGTTATAGTATCTAGAACTTTTAAGTTAATTAAAACAGTCCCCCTGAAAAGTTGATGAGTCTGTAATTATCACGTTTGTCTTCTAGACCATCGACATTTTCTTACAGCCCCTTCAACGGTTACGAGCAGTCAATATATTTTCTTGTGTCTCTACTGGCGGTCTTGTTGAGGGCTATATCAGTGCCCCTGATTGCTGCAGAAGTAAATGCCGCATCGAAAGCTGCTCTGACAGATTTGTATCGAATTTCAACTAAGGATTATTGTGATGAGGTAACTCATGCGGCTTTAGCATCTGATTCTATCTCTTATCTCTTTATTTCTTGTTTATTTTTTCTAGATTTTGTAAATATTAAACCGCAGTTTCTATATTATATCTATAAAGTTTGAATTAAAAGATTAACGTAACGTAGTAGATATTTCTCGTCTCTCGCGCCCCGTTAAAATTTCGGGATGAGAGTGATTTATTTCCTGGTCTTTTCACATGTGTCTTTTTAGTCTCTTACATCCCATCATCGCTCTGTTTCCTTAATATACTCCTATCCATACCATCTCCTCGCTGATCACATCCCAATCGTAACTCCTTCCCGTCCATCCGGTGTCCCCACCCCGTCCCCAAGTCTCTCTCGTCCTATCTTAAATTTTCACGGATTTTCATACAGAATTCCATCCCCTACTTAACTTCCTTTGGGGAGAAAATATCAAAAACGCTGATACATGTATTCGAATTCATAAATTATTCGAGAAACCCTACCTTAAATTTTCTATTCTAGACACTAAGTAAGAAAATCCCACTTTAAATTTCCACGGACTTTCATACGAACTTCCACCCCCTATTTAACCCCTTTGGGGGTAGAAATATGGGTTGGATGGAAGAAATCTCTGTGTAGAGATAAGCTCGCCCTTGCAACAAAATTTGTAATCACTTTTCTGTATTTTTGATCGACACAGGACTCTTATTCCATCTCCAATTTAACCCCCTTAGGGATGGAATTTAAAAAAAAAAATTCTTAGCAGTTGCTACGTCATAGTATCTATCTGCATGCCAAATTTCAGCCCGATCCGTCCAGTAGTTTGAGCTGTGCGTTGTTAATCAGTCAATTAGTTACCTTTGCCTTTTATATATTTAGAAGATTATACAAAATGTCAACTTAAAAATTACCGTTACTTTCAGTATTTTATTTTTATATTCTTATGGATGTTAGCTCGAAATTTAAAGAGGTTTTTTGATAGGATTAAAGTTTACCTATCGTCATATTAAAAAAAATATACTTGTGTTTCAGGTGCAAAGATTAATTGAACAGATACAAGGTGACACTGTAACCCTTACCGGATTCAATCTATTTTCTATGACCAGAAATTTGATTCTTTCAGTATGTATATGGCATTCACTATTTTTTCCAAACGTTAATCAACAATTTTAGGATTTTAATGAGCACATAGTGTGTTATAGCATAAAAATACCCTATGGAAGGTCAAGACAACATTAGACTAGCGAAATAAGTATGTATGAACCACGTTCAACCATTTTCCGCCATCTCACTCTATGGAAAGTGATGATGCAGACTATGATGGAGCATGATTACCTAGATATTGCCTGTTCACTGTCACCATAAATAGCCCAATTCTACCCATTGGAACTTGTACACAAGTCGTATAAAGTTACAAGTGTAACATCATATTATGACGCATAATGGAAATGGAGATACAAAAAGATTTATATAACTCTTCCATGTCTTTTCAGGTAGCTGGATCCATCATAACGTATGAACTGGTACTTCTGCAGTTCAAAGAGAAAAATCAGTTCCTTCGGAGTGAAAATTACACCTATGTACCTTTTATTATCAATTCTGGTCATATTATATTGAACGGGACATTATAGATTATTCTCGCAATGGGGGTTTTAAATTTGCTCGTTCCGGAGAAAATTTTCAGTTTCGAACTAGATGGCGTTAGCTGCGGCTAAAATTTTGACAGGTCGTACAACGCTGTTATGGCGTTTTCGTTTCACGCACTGTTTGACAAATAAGCTTAAGTGTAAAATTTATAGTTTAGAAGGCTTTCTTAGTTCTGCTTTATTGAAAAATTAACTACAGATAAGCAAAATACAGCTTTCGGATATGTGAAAAGATTGATTTGACAAAATTAGAAACGATATATTATATAGTCAATAAACTTTTCTGTGCAAAGAAACGTGTTTTTAGCCAGTTTCAGCGCCCTCTGCAGGAACTCACAAGTATCGTGCTTAAAACTCCCATTAATGACATACCTATTAGGTTTGAGTTTGATTAACTGTAAGGATATAGTAACTTCTGGTATCATAATAAATAAAAGTAAATGTCATCATCATAATTTTTTAATATTTTAAAATAACATAAGTTATATTTAGTTGACCTTGAATTTCATAAGTTTGGTAAACATGTCACACAAAGTTGGTAAAATAAACTTTAGACGTCAAAAGCAGTGAAAGTTTTGTTTTCTGAGTACAAGATTATGGTGCTATATTTCTGTTATTCTATGATAAATTATGTTTAGTTTGAAACATAATTTTTTGAAGCATTTTCTAAAGTCCAATTCTACTTAAATCGATCATGTCTACTAAAATTTTCATACATAAAAATATTGTTTTGAACTAGAATAATATGTCAATATGACCCTCGTAGTCTAAATATTTTCTATCAATCATCATTTTGTCAACCAACTCGATGCGTATGTACGTGTGACACCTAAAAACAACAATCTGTCGGTACAATGTGATTTATTTAACAGGAAATGTATGTTGTCGCGTCATTCAATCAAACGTAATAGTGATCGAACTAACACTTTGATAAAATCAGTAACTCAATAGAATTTCTAGTAGTGTTGTGGTTGTAATAATCGGAAAAGGTACGTCTGTTATTTTATGCTTAGGGTTCCGTAGTAAAAATAAAAAAAGAATACTTCAATATTTTTTGTTTATTTTCTTCGCTTGTTAGTTAACTAAAGTTTAATATTGAAAAAGTAAATTGCTGAATTATTTTGCTTTTATTTCTAAATTCAACAAAGTTAATCTGATAGGTAGGTACTTATTATCAAAACAATCATCTAGCTAGGTATTTGAAACTGAGCGACATGATGACATTGTACGAGTAAATACTTTTCAAATATAATTAGGTTACATTGTTACGTAGATGATACTGGAATAGTACATTACGATATAAGTGCGGTGGGTTGATCATTACAGCCGAGGTGATATTGCTAGCCCGAGCCGTAGGCGAGGGCTACAAGAAAGCAGAGGCTGTAATTATCAAACCGCACGTATGTCGTACGACGTTTTATAACATATTTGCGAGGAAATAGCAAAAAAATTAAAACAATACAGCGAAAAGAAAAAACGCGCGGAATAATCTTTACTCGTTCATAAATTAGCGATGCGAAAATCCACACAGATTACCTAGTATATATCGCGCAGCGCTTTTTTTTAAGGCAAAGGCACAAAAACAGCCAGTATTACTAATAAACTAAATTAATATTTTTATGTTTTGTTACAGATAAATTGTTGAAATTTATTGTCAAAATTAATTAAATTAAAGAATGAAATGTTTATTCATTATATTTTATCTCCCAAAGTTAAATTTATTCATAAAACTTTTACCACTTTTCTGACGTAAAAACTCTTTGCTAAGATTTAAAAAAGTACCGTTCGATAAACCGTGCGTTTTACCTAATTAAAAAAAAAAACTCGTGTGTTTTACAGCACTCGTGCATTTCACATTACGATTACGCACAAGTACGTAATAAGATACAATACAATATTGAAATTGGTGTAATAAGATACCCTTTACGAGCAAATGTGTTATAAAAACTTTTACGCCTGGTTATATTAATCAATTTACATATGTATTCTACTTTGAATTATACTTTATATTTAATCATCTCAATGATAAGTAGTGTGAATAGTACGCTTGACCATCATTTTATTTTCAATGTGAATGTTCAAACATAACCTTGTAGATAGAGAAAGAAATGGACAGAAATGTTTCTGAATACATAATGTCACATTTAAAATGAAATGAAGAACATTCTTCAGTTAATTTATTTTTAGTTAAGTAAAGCTAACATACCTACATTTTACTGCATAGCTAGTTTTGTCACACATTATATCCTGGGTTGATTTTTAGGTATTTAAAGGTTTATCTAAAAGAAACAGTACTGGTCCAGGCCAGGACAGCCATTAGTTGAAAGTAGGATCCTTTATTACTGTCGATTCTCGCGTCACCATTCTAATTCTAATTTTAGGATATACATTATTTAAGATATATATAGATATATAATACGTTTTTTATAAAAGACATAAAAAATTAAGATAGCGTATTAGTCGCGTTTTCAATTTTGACATATGGAAGATATAAACAATTTAAACACATGTCTTTCACATTACTGATTTGACATAAATTGCTTAAATGACGTAAAATAAGAGATGCTCTTTGCCTAATTCTTGAACTCCTTTAAGCATCTTACGTCAGTCAAGAAATGTCAAAGTCATGTGTTTATTTTCTATCTTTGTCATACCTACATGTCAAAGTCGAGAAAGTGACAGCGCTATCTTAAGATTAGAATTTAAATGGCGTGAACATTTGCATTTGGTTTTCATATCCTGAGGCTACCGCTTATCACGTAAATGCTTTTTTTGAGGAATCTGCTACGTAGCAGGCAGTTCCCATAAACTATAACGTGCTTGAACTTTCTGACATCACTAGTTTTAGAACCAAAGAAGTGAAGAATAGAAAAGGACTTTGAGAATGGGTCATTACGAGTAAAATTACTAAGGTCCGTATTTATAATCAGCTCTCAAGAGTGACATCGAATTTGAGTTCATTATCAGAATTGTAATTTCAGTACAAATCGATCTGTAAAATCCATACTTAATATTGCTCTCAATCTTGGGATCGCTTTATAAATACGAGCCTAAGTACTTTTAAGCTAAGATTGAATGATTACTACAAAATTTTTATAAACCCGTGGCGAACCAAGCTAATAAAACTGCAAAATTGTGTCATAACGCAAATATTAGCTTTGCAGGAGTATAAAATGATGAAACAACCAAAGAAGATTTTAGAAAGAAGATTGAAGCTGATGGGTGGTACAAAAATGGGTCTGCATGAAGCTCTGGGTTGGACTCTTGTTTGCAGTCGAATACTTGGACTCCTTCCTGTCACTGGACTGTTGAAAGCTTCAAGTGAATTGAAGTAAGTGTAACTTCTTCCTAGCCCTTTTCCCGTATTTCACGGGGTCGGCTACCTAATCTAGGGGATTGAACGAGGGTCCTGGTTTTTATACAGAGCGACTGCCATCTGACCTCCGCAACCCAGAAGGGAAACCAGACCCAATCCTAGATTAAGTTACCTTTGAATTTCTTCGTAGGTGTGTGCAGGTTTCCTCACGATGTTTTTCTTCACCGTAAAAGCGCCGAATAAACTTTCATTAGAAATTCGAAAACTGAAAAACACATTGGTACGTGGTGGGATTCGATAGCGATAGAACCGGAACATTATGCAGACCCGCTTTGATTTGATAGCTTGTTTTGCAAACAGATTCAAAACGATTGGCACCTATAAAAAGCAAATTCTGGTATAGAAACATTTAAAAATAAAATTGTATCATTGGTAAAAATTTGTATGGTGAAAACCTAATTATTTTTGTTAACAGCGATTAATTATGCTTCAACAGAATGCCGAACAAAATATTCACCTTTTCAATATCTCTGTGCTCAGCTGCATATTATAATAGTCATAATAATAATAATAAATATGAAAAAAATGGCTTATTAATTACACCAAAACCTTAAATTTTGTGTATGTTATGTTTTACATTTTTAGGTTCACGTTGAAATCACCGTACACAGTGGTTTATTCGATAACGCTTTTTGGACAAGTTATTTTGAGCATAATGAGTTTTTCCTGGCTGTTTGTCAATGGAATCACTTTACCAAATATGAGTAAGCATTTAAAATTATAGCAAATAGATGAGGTTAGGTATGAATTAGATTTTGATTTTATTTTAGATTTTAGTCTTGACCATTTTGGTACTAACCACGATGACAGAGTTGATGATGAAGATGAAGCCAGTTTATCCAAAAGCTTTAGGGTCAGTTTACACCGGGAAGCGACGCAAACTTTTCAAGAGTGTGATAGAGTATAGAACTTTATTTACTATGTAAAACATGAACAATATGGACATCTCATTGACAGAAATTCCTGTGAAAAATAAATACATACGTTTCCATGTTTTTACCCGACTGTAAAAAATTATTGAATGTATATTTTCTTTTCTTTTTAATTTTTCAGCAAACGGACTGTTTTATGGATCGAGTTTCATAACTTCATTAATTTTAAGCCATACAGGAGCGTTCTGGCCTAAGTTTGTGAAGAAAATTGAAGATGTTGAGTGCAAACTACCTCCCTTTACAAGAAACGTCAAGAAATACTGCAACTTGATAACAATTATCATCTTATTTTTAGCTATAGGTAGGTACGTAAATATATTCCTGTGTCAAGGGATTTTGTTATCTAAATATAAACTAAAAGGAGCAAGTTCTATAGCGATTTCACTAAAATCACCGTACACATAGCCATAGGCGCATGGCATACTGGAAGAGTCGAGACCGCAGCGAACAGTTTTTATTATAGAAATTTACGTCAGCACGCGCAACTTTAAATCTGCGTCTTTCATGGTGACGTGAATTTCCATTGAAAATCTGTCGACCGCCGCCTTGATTTTTTTAGTATGCTATGCACCTTAATATTTCAAAGTAAAACATATTAAACAATTTCTGAGATCTGCTGCTTAATTTTAATTTAATTTTTCCAGTTGAGCACACGTTGTCACTGATGTACGGTCACGCCATCTCAGCAGCTTGTAACCCTTTAGACAAGGGTGAAATGTTCTTCTTATACAACATGCCCTGGATCTTTCAGTATATCCCATACCATATGTCACTGGGCATTATGTTCGAGGTAATTATATTGTATACTGATTGCTTCGTGGTGGGATTCGAACAACGACCTCCTACACAGAAGGCCGCGGCCCTATCCACCACACCCTCCGGGCTTTTATATTTAATGAATATGAACGAAAAAACAAGTAGCCAACCCCGTGAAATACGGGATAAGGCTATGAGCTCAACTAAGGTCTTTTGTCCTTTTACAGGTTTTCAATATCCAGTCAACCTTCATGTGGAGTTACAACGATTTGTTAATCATTGTTCTGAGCATTTATCTTTCAGAACACTTCTGTTTACATTATAAATTACTAAAGAAGGCTGTAAAGCAGGTATATATGTCGTGGCCATATCGTAAAATTGCCCGTTTCATGAAATGTTCGAAAATTTCATGAAATGGTCGCATTTCATTTTGTCATCCATGATTGGCCATATCGTAAAAATTCCAAACTCTGCGGTTTTTTACATTTTGCTCGGTATTTGCGTGACTTGCATAATACTCGAGTACTTTTTCATCATAAATAATCATTTTCTTCGTTTTTTAATGATAAATTATTTTCTTTTTCATTGCGAGAAAAAATATTGTTGTCAATCGCCGCCATGTTGACTTATAAACAAAGCGCTTCCAGCGCCTCTATCGGTAATTGATAAAACCATTTTACGATATGATCAACATAATGTTGATCATTTGATGAAGTAGCCGCGCGTTTAGTTGACCATATCGACAAACGATTTCTTATCATTGATTTGGCCAAGGCACATCATGATATGACCAATGGATGGTGAAACATTTCATGAAATGCGACCACTTCATGAAATTGTCGAGCATTTCATGATATGGACGATTCTACGATATGGCCACGACATATATTATATAGTTTTTAAATACATTTCCTTTGCTACAAGATGGCCACAAGCATAAGAAATTTTATTTACTACTTTTCATATATCTACTACTACTTACTGTCTACTATTACTATCTTTCACAACCAAAACCAACGATCTATGTACCACATTCTTATATTGTGCAATTACTTCGACGAATAAATTTTTTTTATTTTATTTATTATTATATTCATTGTAAGCATAGGGATTTTTTTGGAGATCAACTCGTTTAAAAACTATATAATATATGTCGTGGCCATATCGTAGAATCGTCCATATCATGAAATGCTCGACAATTTCATGAAGTGGTCGCATTTCATGAAATGTTTCACCATCCATTGGTCATATCATGATGTGCCTTGGCCAAATCAATGATAAGAAATCGTTTGTCGATATGGTCAACTAAACGCGCGGCTACTTCATCAAATGATCAACATTAAAAAAAAAACAATTAACAGACTGGGGCCCGTATTGATAATCAGCACTCAAGAGTGACAGCGAGTTTAAGTTCGTATCAGAAATGTCATTTCAGTACAAAACGACCTGTCAAATCCATACTTAATATTGCTCTCAATCTTGAGATCGATTTATAAATACGAGCCTGGGTTACACGTTGGTTACTTTTTATTTTTAGCCGGGTAACTCGCGATAAATTTTGGTGGTAAAATCATAGGAATTTACCTTATATCGATGTTTCAACAATGTTTCTGAATGTCAATGGATCTGCAGTCGATAATATTACACTTAAATAAAATGTTATCTGTTTGACTAAAATACTTTTTGTTTTTTTAGTAAGAAAAATACGGGACACATTATAATATTTGACTGCGATGGTGAGGTGTTAAATAAGTAAGTATTATTATCAAACATATTTGACACTTACAATCCAATAATTTCACATACCTATGTGTTGTTTGACCCCACGAAAACTTAAGTAACATAATGCTATCAATTCGTTGAGGGCACGACTTGCCTAACTAAATCTTGACTAAAATTATTGCCGTCCCATTCTATTCTCTTATGATAGAAAATTACAGATAGGTATAGACTTATATTTTAGTTATATCATGATTTTCGCAACTACGAATTGCCAACAATTTTTTTTTCTAGCACTCTACATGGAATAGAGCACGGCATCTACTTCTCCTTCTCATTTTCATTCCTGGTGGCTCGGACGCTGTTGGTGATCCTGTCAGCTGCGAGGGTCAACCACACGTCGCTGTCTCCCTTGATGGTGCTGTATGAGATTCATCCGTCCAAGTATAATGCAGAGGTATTATGAATACCCCTACACTATAATTGGCTACTTTCCAACTAGTCAAATCAGCAACTTTTTATGAAATGTCAAAAACGATTTTTTTTATGAAAATAGTAAATTATGACGTCACATTTTAGTAAATATTGACTAATCAAATCAATAACTTATATACTTTTAATTCGATTATTAAAATCTAAATGTGCATTTTTCTTATGATGAATGAAATCCACAATATTTTTAGCCATTAGTTTTAAGTATAAACGTTTTTAATTTTTAAGCTACCCAGTCAAGTACCCAATTATCACGTTAGCACGTGACCTAGGGCATCTGGCGCTGCTTCACTAGTATTGTATCCTCCTAATCTAGAACTGTCTTCCATGCTGGACTGCCAGCGAAAGAAAACATAGAATGTGCCAGCTGCTTCTCCTCCCGGGCTGACTGAAATAACCAGCAAAGGGATTCTAGGAATAAAGCATATTGTTATTTAGGCAATGGGCTAATAACAGTGACATCCCGCACTAAAGCGATACACTACGAAATTTAAAATTGAAAACGCCTTTTACAAAACTTTTTACTCTCTTTTATGATTTTATGTTTATTAGTAACCTCAAAATTCTTAGGTTAAAATTTAAAAATGCAAGACCAATCTGTACCTACTGAGAAATTTCTAAGTTAGGGTATCGGCGCAGAAATCAAAATTAACAACGATCTAGTGAATGCTTAATTTGATTATTACATACATACATACATACTATCACGTCTGTATCCCTAATGAGGTAGGCAGAGAGTCAACGACCCAAAAAAGGTGGTTCCGCCACGTCTGGCAAGTTTTGAGGGTTGTTTAAAATAGATCTGTATATTGCTGTAGTGACAGGTTGTCAGCCAATCGCCTAAATTATAATATACTAAAACCCTCGAATCCCTTAGCTGGTGTTTACAGCATGCCCGGATATGCATCTGGCACATTCTGCACATGTTTTTCTATCGCTCCCAGTCCAGCATGGAAGCATGGTAGTATTTTTTTTTTATGTAGCCTGTATCGTGTCGCACTGCAGGGCAAAGGCCTCCCCTTTCACGCCACACGTCTCGGTCTTGAGTTTCTAGCTGCCAGTTTGGAAGGAATACCTCCAAGTCATCTCTCCATCTTCTGCGAGGCCGGCCTCTACTTCGACGATCATCTTTTGATTATTACCAGTAAAATATAGGTAATTCTTTCCTTTTATCTTCAGGTGGAGAGGTTCGTAGATCAAATCAACAATATGAAAGTTGCGATGAGTGGGCTAGGATTTTTCCACGTAACACGGACAATGATTTTGACGGTAAGTATTATGATAATAGTATTTTTAGGTATCTCATAACTACCTCTGTGGTCTAGTGGTCTAAGCCGTGGGCTTACGATCCGGAGGTCCTGGGTTCGATTCCCAGGGGGGGGAACACAAAGTTGATATTTGTCAATTTATCACTTTGTGAGGTTTTCCCCAGTTTGGTTAGGATATTGCAGGCTGAATCACCTGATTGTCCGAAAAGAAAAAGGGATTCCGTGCTTCGGAGGGCACGTTAAGCCATCGGTCCCGGTCGCTGTCTTTGATAGTGGTCGTTACTGAAACCATGTCAGAGGCCTATAGCTGTGCTACTAGGTGGTTTGAAAACTCTGACACCAGGGTTTATCGGGTCGTTGATCGACTCGAAAATCCACTCGCTAAGAAGAAGATCTCATGACTGCCGCTCGGCCATACTTCTCTAGTTGTGCGTACGGTCACGCGCCTTTATATGTGCTTAAATACTGGTATACTATGCCATTTTTTTTTTTTTTTTTTTTTTTTTTGTTACGAAAGGGACTGCTGCCTACTGTCATATTATTTTTATTCATTTTTCTTTAACTGTTCTTCCACTTCACAAACACTGCTAATTCTCTTACAATACACAAATTAAATGATTTAAACAGTTTGTCACTCTGCTTAGTTTTTATGGGTGATGGCTGAAAACCAGTGCTTTACCCTCGATGGGTGAAAGCTGCACTGAGCCTTGACCCTTTTTCATCGCTCCAGCACACATTTTCTAACTACCTGTATTTTACGTGTTTTCTTTTGTTGTTGTTGTTTTGTTATTTTGGTGATATGTACCAGTTGTTAAATGTATCTCTTATCTGTTAATGTGTGATGTAGTTGTGAAAATAAACGTCTTATCTATCTATCTATCTATCCATTTACATACACATGTATGACAAAGTGGCAGTCGTGAGATGAAACAACTATACTAGTTAGATAGACTTGCATTAGAATAATATCTTTGCAAACATTTTATAGATTTCATACTTTAGGACCCCTTATACTTTAGGGCCATGGCAAATAGGAAGCGGTGCGGCGCCGTTGCGTCGTTTTTGTATAGAAACTTCAAATCAAGCTGCGCTGCGCAGACGTAAATTTCATAAAAAATTGACGCGCCTCCGCCTCGCCCGCGCCGCACCGCTTCCTATTTGCCATGCCCCTTACTCGCAGTGTTGCTAAAGTATAGCTAGAAGAGAAATAAAATACGAGTCATATAGAAATATTCCCAAAAAACGACGTACGGCGGTCATATTTTATTTTTACTACCTATGCTAGACCTGGAGAAACAGTTTCTAGCATACAAATTTTAGACAAAGTATTTTCTAGAAATTTTTAGTATGATGTAGGGTAGGTTTGTATGTTAAGCACGTCAAGAATTTTTATGTGCTCTGACTTGGGCGTGCTTACCCCTTGTCTTAAAATTTATAAAAGGAGCCAAGCGTCTGCATATAATAAATTTTGGCTTGAAAAGTTTTGGACTTTTGTTTTCGAAAGAATTCTATTCTGTACCTACAAGATTTTTCTAGAGAAATTCTATAAAATAAGTGATCAACATGTCTCATGAGAAGTATACAATACTATTTTTAAACATAAAGGTAAGAAACACATTCTCATAAAATAGCATGCTTACGAGCATGCTGAAAAATAGCGTGCTCTTAAAAGTGACATATTTGCTTTTGTTAAGCATGCTTTTTATAAGTATTCTCAACTCGGTCTTGCTAAAAGTTAAATTGTTCCCCCTTTCAACAATCCCCCTCCCAATAGCAAAACTGTCGACATTTGAGCATAGTTGCAATAAGCATGCGTATATTTAGCAAAGTGCGTACACACATGCTACTTAGTAGCAAATGCTCAATAATCGCATGCTTTTGTGCTAATAATGAGCATGTGTATCTGTACCTTAATAATTTGTATTCTTGTTTTTTTCTGTTACAGCTAGTCGGATCCATAATAACATACGAACTGGTTTTGTTGCAGTTTAATAGGTAAATTTTTATTGTCAAATATTAAATAAATACAATGTGGTCACAGATACAAAACACCAGACATCAAATAGGTAAATACACCTATAATTATTGTAAAATTGGTGTTTTATTTACTTTTAATGGAAATATAATTATTATGTATTCACAATCTTACTTGAATTCAGTTTTACGTTAAGAAATATAATGTCATTACCATAAATTTCTAAAACAAAAACTTGTAAATTGAAAAAGCTTGTAATAAAACAACAGTACCTATAATGTAATTGTATAATTATGCCATTTTACTTTGTCAAATATGTTCAATTCAAATATACAAATATTACTAGCTATACAAATAAACAGAAAAGGTGCTCTTAATAAATCAAAAAAGAAATAAAAGTGTTGAAATCCTGCAGCACTAAAGCAGGGATTGCCATATGCTATGACTTAAGCACTTTTTAAAATAAGTGAATAACAAAGATCTCTTATTTCAACACCCATTTCCAATCAAAGAGGAAAAAATAAGCAAATAGTTCTTAAAAAATCGTGGTGAAAACGTTGCTTTAAAGTTTTGATGTTCTACGAAGCAGTCTAAAATTTCTGCGGTATTATTTGCACGTTATATTTTGGTAGTGTGATTAAATATGCTATTGAACTTTTATTGCGGTCCAGAAAACTTTGGGGACCACTAGCGGAGGCTGAATTTCAATTTATAAATTCCTGTCACGCCTTTCTAAGGGAACGAGGTGTACGTATTAATTTTATAATCAACTCCGCCAGTCACTTAGCGCCATTCGTCGTATATTTAGCACATTTTCTCTGTTTGTTTTACGTTTTCATTCTAAATAATTGGGAGCACCTTATTGTGCACTCCATGAATCTTGTGCAAATGTAAAAGTTTGGACGTTGAATATTTAATGTTTGAATGTTTGTCACTAAATTACCTACGCTTTTAATTATGGATACATGTATCCTATATTACGGTACTACTCGTATTCCAGTTGGAATACATGCAGCAGTAGCAACAGACTGCATCAGCAGGTTTACTTGAAAAACCTGTACAATTTGATATTTTTGACATCTGATATTTTTAACATTTTACACATCTTTCATCTGTGACAGATGACGTCTGTCGGAGGAGAAACGGTGTTTCAAAGAATATTAGTTTTGAGTTAGTGGAAAGGTAAAACTTCTAAAGCGCCAATTTTTACGAAACTGTGAAACCTAGACAGATCGACGCAGAAATAGAAATCGAGTATAATGATATTTATGTAACAATTTTTCGTAAAGATTGGCGCTTTCGAAGTTTTATCTTTCCACTAATGGTTAAGAGTACCTGGGCCTAAAATAATTCAAATATTCCCAAATGGTATACCTAGTTACACACCACACGGAAACTACAACAATTATTAGTATCATGACAAGATTTGGATAAACTAAGAATTAAAGCTTCCCTCTGTATTAAAGTAGGGCTAAAACTCTCGAATTTCTGCGAATTTTCAACAGAATGGACGACAAGTTTCAGAAACTCCATCGAGAAACAATCAGTAAGTTTTATGTTCTTAGTTAGGTACTAAAATATTACCAACTTATGATTCTTATTATATTTTAGTTAGCAGTTCAAATATACCTGTGTTTATAAAATTGTAATTCAAGTTTTAAGAAGTTCCTATAAGTACCTACTATGTGCCTATAGTTTATTTTTTTTTCCTTTAGATCTGCTATGAGAAATTTCTTTACAGAAATAAGTCCCGCCTGACCAGTTGTACCATTGGACAGTAGGTAGGTACCTACTTACTGATGACGTTCCTTGAGTACAAAAGTTAAGAGATCTTTGAAACCTTAAATAAGTAATTAATGTGATTGAAAGAATTATGTTCTATTGTAGGTCATCCTATTAAATTATATAATTATTCCAGTTGAAAATGATTGGTATTCCGTAAGTAACAAAATCAGACTGAATTAATTAATTCACCTCACTTTGTAAAATTTAATGAGTTAATTAAAAACTAAACATTGTTAAACGGAATTAATTATTTTATCATAAATCGGAAAGAGTAATTAATTAATTGTTGTATAATTCCATTATAAACTAATTTTCAGGCTTAGATTGCTCAAATTCCTTTTGAAAATTAAAAAAAAACATTTCTCCCGCTTTTGTATGTCAAGTAATATTTTGAGGCTCGTATTTATAAAGCGATCTCAAGATTAAGAGCAATATTAATTATGGCTTTGATAGGCGATTTTATACTGAAATTACATTTCTGATACGAACTCAAACTTGATGGCAGTCTCAAGTGCTGTTTATTAATATGGGCCTTAGTTTTCTTCCTATAAGAAGGTTTATTTTAAAGTTGCTCATTTTTGTTGTGGTCTGACAACAAAAATGAACAACAGCCCTTTTAGTTTGCGCACTGTTCCCAAAACATCCTTTTATAACTTTAATGAAATATTTATTTATTTTTGATTTGTTGTTTAACATATTTTTGATATAAATGAGGCTTTTTTGTGTTAAAAATCATAATTATTTTGTATTATTTTAATCGTGTTTACACTGATTGACACTATAAAAATTAATATGTGTGTATAGAAACTAAAATATCAACACTGTTTACAAACAATGTCATACTCAATACAAAAATTGTTCATTGACATTGACATAGATATATGACAAAGATCAGTATCTATTTTAAAATATAGGGCCGTTAATATCGCATATAGCTCAAATTCCACTTCGTAGTGTTCATTTTGACACCTGCTTTTAAAATTTTGTGTACTTATTTTTTAAAATAATCTCGTTTTTGTGCGACATCCGCATATATTTGGCGTGAACACAAACGTCATCGCCATCTAATTTTAACGACATTTCATTATGGATGATGTTTGCATCTCGCTCAAGTTCACAAGCATCACGTTTCAAAAGAGACTTACTACAACGCACTACTACACTGTGGAATCAGTCTGCTTCCCTATTCTTATTCTTATTCTTCTTTTTGTCTAGCCGTTAACGGCTTCCGGCTTGTTTTACCACCTAAACATGAACGTAAAGCTCCTGAAACAGTCTGCTACTGGTCGTTGATTTCTCAAAATTAAACTTTTAGACTGTAATCAAATTCACGGCAGCATTATGCAAATGACCCAATAAATTCTCGAGTTTTGATGTAAGCAGAAGGGTTTGGTAAAATGCCTCCTTACAAATTCTACTTTACCGTAATTCTCTTTATTGTCGGAAATAAAATTTCTGCGCTCTGAATCTTAACATCTATAAAATTCTAAATGAATCAGACAATTGGTATTGAAATTTAGTAATAATGGAATTGTCAATTATTGTCTCAAAATAAGTATTATTTATAAATTTTCTTAAATAGGTTAGTAAAATACTATACCTACTCAACTCAAATTTTCCAAAAGTTCTAGTAGACTTTTCTCCTAAATCAAAAGAAGACAATGGCGTTTATTCAGGATCCTAATTCTAATTCTTAGTAGCACTGTCACTTTCTAAACTTTGACATAAGAACAGGATAGCAAATAAACACATGACATTGAAATTCCTAATTTGACAATAAGAATGCTTAAATGACTTAAAATTAGTGAGCATGATCTATGATCATTCCTTATTTAAAGCGCCGTACGTCAGATTAAAAATGTCCAAGTCACGTGTTCATTTGCTATCCTGGTCTTTCTCTATAATGTCAATTATTATCCTGCCAATTTTTATTAAAATCTATGAAGCTTAGACGTACTACAAAGATAACCTAAAAATTAAACAAGAATTAATTTCTTACTTATGATATAACAAGATGAAAAGACGTCTTTAAGAAAACAATAAAAAGGTAACTTCTCAGTATCACATAAATCGTGTTTATGGTGATAAACATTCGTTCAGCCATTCGCTTAGTAAGCGGCCAAGAAAACTATTTTCTAGTCACTCAGTTGGTTCCTGCTTTGTCTACTTTCTCTGAAAATTTTGCATAATATTGTAAGTAGGGTAAATTTATGGAACAGTAATACTTTTAATGTTATTATATTTTTTATTCACAAATATTAAATTACCAAAGGTACTTGTTTACGAATATTTGAACAAAAGTCTACTCATTGGGCGCTTTTCCACTAGACGGCACGTCAACGGCAACGGCGACGGCACGGCGACGATCACGTGACAATATCTATGGGAATCGATGACATGCCGTGACGGTGCCGTGCCGTCAAGTGGAAAAACGTGTCATATAATTTCATTGATTTTCATACATTATCTCACCTACGATATCGTCGACGGTATCGTGCCGTCGCCGTTGCCGTTGACGTGCCGTCTAGTGGAAAAGCGCCCATTTTAATAAAACTCTGTTAAACCTATTGCATTTTAGATATAGTTTAGTACCGGGTTTAGAGTGGTCTTTTGCTTCATAAATTCGCATTGTACTTTTCTGTATAAAGAATTGAGCATTCAAAACTTGAACTAACTACCATCACAATCCAACGAAACAATCCTCTTTAGTCCATAATAAAAAACGCAGTACTCACAATCTTTGATGGCAATTTCTTAGTCTCGAACCTCGAAAGTTTTTTTCACAAAAATCTCGCTCGAAACGGGAAGCGACTGAACAATAGAAACCATAATTTATACAAGATCCCTCTACACTTAGGAAAATAAGCTCTTACAAAATGTTTTCCTCGTTCCTCTTCTGACCTGAGTGTATATAGTGACAATCATAAATCTCTGGCTTCGACTCAGGGTCAGTGCACACAGAAAAGCGACGCGACATGACGCGGCGCGCACTTTTAGGCTCGTATTTAAAAAGCGATCTCTAGATTGAGAGCAATATTGAGTGCGGATTTGAGAGGTAATTTTGTACTGGAATGACATTTCTGATACGAACTCACGGGCCTTAGAGCGTTATACAATATGGAAATAAGTACCTATTATAATATAACCATGTTTACGAGTACTATGCCAAGAGATAGACATTTTAAGAATGTACCTCGCTGTTTAGTGCTGCGCCGTGCATTGCAGCCTGTTACTGCATAGTAAATACAACGTAACGTAGGTTTTGCATCTTCAAGCAGCTTCGCGCCGGGTCGTGTTGCACCGCTTCCCGGTGTGAACTGACCCTTAAAAAGTAAAAGGAACTTCTTATTTGTTTGAAACTTATGTTGGATTTTATTTTAGATTTTACCAAAAATTGTAAAGAATAAAAAGGATAAAATGATAAAAGCAAATATATTTTTTTAAGATTTTAAGGCCCGTATTTATAATCAGCTCTCAAGAGTGACAGCTAGTTTGAGTTCGTATCAGAAATGTCATTTCAGTCAGTACAAAACGGGCTGTCAAATCCGTACTTAATATATTGCTCTCAATCTTGAGATCGCTTTATAAATACGAGCCTAAGTAATTTTAATTTAGGTTTTTTACGGTGAAGGAAAAAAATCGTTCGGAAACCTGCACATACCTACGAAAAAATTCAAAGGTTGTGTGTGAAGTCGACCAATCCGTACTGGGGGGTCATTTTTTTTTTCTAATCGTCATGATGTTCTTTCTGGATTGAATAAGTATTATGTGAAAACATCGTAACCTTGAACCATATAAGTTATCTAGTCGAAAGAGAGAACGCGATTTTACAAACTTGGCCATAAAACAGACAACTATGTTACTAGAATCTTCCATGTTGGAATGGGAGTGATAAAAAACATAGAATGTGCCAGCTTCATCTCCTCCCATGCATGCTGTAAAAATCAGCTAAGGGATTCGAGGGTTTTAGTATTGTAATTTAGGCGATGGGCTGACAATCTGTCACTATAGCAATATACAGATTTATCTGGAATAACCCTCAAGACTTGTCAGACGTGGCGGAACGACCTATGTTTAGGTCGTTTACGCTCTGCCTACCCTATTAGGGAGAAAGGCGTGATTGTATGTATGTTACTTGTTTCATGATGAAAAATTACAAACAAGATAGCTAATTAAAAAACAGCTTTACATAAGATATGTTTAGGTTACTAATTAATCACTTTCTAACCACTTGGGGTAAAAGGGGCATCTAGCTGTTTTCCCTCTTAGGCGCATGGCAAATAGGAAGCGGTGCGGTGCCGGTGCGTCGCCGGTGCGTCGTTTTTGTATAGAAGCTTCAAATCAAGCTTCGCTGCGCAGACGTAAATTACATACAAAATTGGCGCGCCGGCGGCGCACCGGCACCGCACCGCTTCCTAAATACCATGCCCCTTACCCCTATCCGCAAATTTTTCAGATGAGCCGAAACCGCTCAATCGCCTAAATGTAAATGTAGGTACCTACAACTCCCAACGCCATTTACATACTCTTCTGTGGCACCTCCATTTTTTATGCTGCTTCAAAATGTTTCAGCGGCATTTCAGACTTTCACTGCGAAAAGGAACAGCTAAAGGCTTCGTTTAATCGTACTTTTGAAGTTTTCCAGGCACATACTCAAAGACTTTTACATTTGCAAGGAAAATCAAAACCTGTGTGCAATGGGCGCATTATGTATGTATGTATAAAGTTCCACGCTCTTAAAAAGTGCGCGTGTTATTGTGGCTGATAATACAGGTTTGCTGCGCTTTCCGACACACATGAAAAATCATTTTTTTATATACCTATTTTTATATTTTATACAAAATAATATCCCTAGAAATTGCAGATTATAAGCAACCAACAAAGAAAGATTTACGGGACTTAAAGAGGGTGGAAAGAGGATAATGTGCTTTGACTTTTTGCTTCTGTGGCAGTAATTTGTAGTCGGTCTTTGAACAAGAACAGTCTTGTCTTCTCATTTTCTGTGTGATCTTGAAAGCACGTAATTACGGTATGAATGGGATCAAAATGCCAATTCGAATTTTGTATTGTTTATACATTTGAAAGACAGAGTCTGTTTTGTGGTTATGGTGCACGAAAGGGAATTTTAGGCATCAAAAATTATATAATAAGCATCTGTTCTTTTACAAACAGACTTATTTTTTTCCAAATCTTGTCTCGTTCTATGCATTAAATGCGTTCAAAATTTTTGAACCGATATGAAGTGAAACTAATCTGCTTGTAACACAGAGATAAGTAGTTCTTTGAATTACATAATGATAATGAAATTATAATGGCATTAAAATGGCAAAATAATTATATTGAAATTTGAAGTGGTTTCTGGGTTTTATAATTACGAAGAGCTTTAATACTGTGATTCAGCTAACACTTTTTATTGAGAATATTTTTGAAATTTAATCAAAAATAATTTTATTCTAAGCCTACGAATAAAGGTTCCAAGCTCAAAAAAAGCGATTAGATGGGGTGAAATGAGGAGGTGTGTCATGTTCTTTTGTACGTAAGCGGCTGTAATTTCGGTCTTTGAACGAGAAGAGCCTTGTCATCTGTACCGATGCTTTTGAAGGAAAGTAATTGCAATATAATGATGTAGGTATTTTGCAAGTATTTTGATGTATTTTGAGATTTTTTTTTTTCTATGTTTACTTATAGATATTTAAAATATTTGCTTTAATTACATTTTATTTGCGTTTTTTGCATTTAAAGTCTACGGTTGAAAATTTTGATTTGTTGTTTAACATATTTTAAAATATGCTTTAATATGTATTTTTATACATTTTTGCATAAAATCTCTTCGAATCCTATATGTAAGTGTAGCTACAATCATGTCAAAATGTAATATAAAATTTGAAAGCTTCCCAACTTTGAGTGTCACCGCAGGCAGACAATTTACCATCAGATAAAATTCGACAAATAAAAAACAAAAGTTACATCTATCAATGTCAATCAAATGTTTACTCAAAGATATTTGACGATCGAAAGATAAACTTGTCAACTCCTGTCAAAACCTGTTAGTTTATTTAGAATACGATAACATCGAGCCTGTCTATTGAAATAGGTCTAAATTACGTATTTTTTTATACAGGATAAGGTTGTTATTAGGTACCTATGCTTTAGGTTATAATAGCACTAAGGGTCGTACTTATAAAGCGATCTTAAGATTGAGAGCAATATTAAGTATGGATTTGACTGGCCGTTTTGTACTGAACTGACATTTCTGATACAAACTCAAACTCGCTGTCACTCTTGAGAGCTGATTATAAATACGGCCTAAGGTTTAGTGACGTCATATTGCAAGTACTTCCCGATGTTATTTAATCTTTCAAAGTTATTAATGTGACTAAGTAGTTCAAAATTTTTTCAACACTTTATGTGGCGAAATGCGCTGAAATTACAAACAATCTTTTTTGAACATACTATACGTACAAAGTTACCAACCTAAAATATGCTATGTGTGTACATAGTGATACAAAAAATGTTAAATATTTTTTCATTTATCAATTTAATTTGAGTAAACAGAATTTTGGAAGTTAACAGACGTATGTGCTTTCAAATACAGCAGTATGAAGGTTGGCACACTAGTGCCTAACAATAGTGGAGTGACGCATTAAAATATCGCGTGATTACTCAACCTTACTTTATTTATCCACACCCTATATAATTACTCATTGTTTAACACCATATTACAAAAGACACAACGACACTGAAGCAGTTTTTTTTTTTTGTAATTCAAAATGTTTTTTTGCGTGTCTAATGAATATTAGTTGATGTGATTATAATTGTGTGCACCGACGTCATTCAATTTGTTTACTAGCGATTTGCAAATTTTGTATAGTTTCAATAGCGTACCATTTAGTTCAAAGAAATATTTTGCCTGTGTTGATATCTGATTTTCAAGAACCTAGGAATTCAGCTTGAAAATTGAATAGGTATCGCGAACTCAAGTGACGGATGGAAAGGATGAAGAGGATGAAAAAAGTAAATAATTTCCTGAAGCATCAAAATACTTTGCATGCAATAACCAGGCCTGTTTTGATATTGGCGAGATTTGTTGGAGTGTTACCTGTCACTGGTTTGCTGTCGAAATCTCCCAGTAAACTTAGGTGAGTTTATTTAATAAGTATATTCTTCCATGCTGGACTGGACGGTATAAAAACATAGAAAGTGCCAGCTGCATCACCTCCCGGGAATGCTTTATACTCCATTCATTATAAAAACTCGCCATACTAAATGACCGTTTTGCCGCGCTCATAAGTAATCTGTGGTTTAAGTATGGCGAAAATTATTTTTTAATAATGAATGGAGTATAGAAGTCAGCAAAGGGGTTCAAGGGTTAAAGTTTCCTGTAATTTAGGCGATGAGCTGACAGCTTGTGACTATGATGATCCGCAACTCATACTGAAATTGCCCCTAATATTTTGTCGAACGAGGGGAAAACGCCTAATAGTTAAGAAGGAATATCAAATTATTTTCAAATTTTTTTAGCATACTTATTTATGAACTAGAATATTTTCAAATGTTACAATTATAGACCATGAACTAATTTTTAGATGTATATTTTTTTAGAATTTTCCATTAATTCATTTAGGAGAAATATCCATTTCAAAACAACCATTTAATTTGCCGGTAGAAATCTCTTCATAGCTTACTCCGTAAAGGATAACGCCATAACTTTTACTTTTGAAATTTAAGACATTGAAATTAACACCTAAACCTGAAGGTATACGAACTCTTCATACCTATATTTCCATTTGAATATTTCAGGTTCACCATAAAATCTCCCTACACTCTGATTGTTCTCCTGAGCCTTGCTGGGATGACCTCATTGTCAACTATGGCTCTCATTAATATGGGAGAGACAGGCACTAATCCTAGAACATTTCGTAAGTAATCCATGTATTTTTATGTGAAGTTGTAGCAAATTCTTAGATAAATAAAAGGTAAAATTTTGAATATATTATTACGAAAAAATATTTAATTGTAAAAATAATTAAATTTATAATAAATAATAATCGTGATTCCAAATATTTGTGTTTATCTACCGTTACAGAAAAGTTCATCACGACTGCTTCGGGCCTTTTATGCTTCCTCATCATCCTGAGACTAGCAAACAGCTGGCCGACCGTGGTGCAGGAGGTTACTCTAATTGAAAACAGCCTGCCTAAGTTCAATCAGAAGAACATCAGCGTTACTTGCAACGTGGCCGCTGCATTGGTATTCTCATGTGCAATATGTGAGTATAGAGGAGAATGTTAAAATATCAATATCTTCAATGCTGGACTGGGAGCGATAGAAAACTATAGACTGTTCCAGCTGCGTTTTCTCCCGGGCATGCTGTAGAAGTCATCAAAAGAGATTCGAGGGTTAGGTACAGTGTATTGTGATTTAGGCGATAGGCTTACAAACCTGTCACTACAGCAGCGATACACATAACAATCTAAAATTGCTCTTAATATTTGACAGACGTGGCGAAGGTGCCTTTTAGGAGGCATTTTACGCTCCGCCTTCCCCGTAAGAGATAAAGGCGTGATTTAATGTACGTATGGGAAGAAATTGTGCTTAATCTCATTTAGATTATAATTTTTGCAGACGTCAAAAATACATAATCCCAATTTTTCAAAAGAACTTCTTAGCACGCAAAACCACAATTTGATTGATCAGTTACGTGTACTTGAACATGGCAGTCTTCAAAAATCTGTGTCTTTCTCCTCTATGAAATTCCGGCAGCGCCAAAAAAAATATAATGATAACTTTAAATATTAATTAATGTACCTTTATACCTTTTCCGTAAATAAACACCTGAGAAAACTCCATTGCTTTGGAGCAGCCCTGTTACTCTAAAGGCGTTGTTGACTGTACAAGAATTAGGGTCATAGATGATTTTGTAAGATGGGGTATTGTCAAAAGATTTAGGTAATTTTCCAGATTCACAAACACCAGCTATTTATTTACGGAAAAGGTAAAAGGTACATTAATTAATATTTAAAGTTATCATTATATTTTTTTTGGCGCTGCCGGAATTTCATAGAGGAGAAAGACACAGATTTTTGAAGACTGCCATGTTCAAGTACACGTAACTGATCAATCAAATTGTGGTTTTGCGTGCTAAGAAGTTCTTTTGAAAAATTGGGATTATGTATTTTTGACGTCTGCAAAAATTATAATCTAAATGAGATTAAGCACAATTTCTTCCCATACGTACATTAAATCACGCCTTTATCTCTTACGGGGAAGGCGGAGCGTAAAATGCCTCCTAAAAGGCACCTTCGCCACGTCTGTCAAATATTAAGAGCAATTTTAGATTGTTATGTGTATCGCTGCTGTAGTGACAGGTTTGTAAGCCTATCGCCTAAATCACAATACACTGTACCTAACCCTCGAATCTCTTTTGATGACTTCTACAGCATGCCCGGGAGAAAAACGCAGCTGGAACAGTCTATAGTTTTCTATCGCTCCCAGTCCAGCATTGAAGATATTGATATTTTAACATTCTCCTCTATACTCACATATTGCACATGAGAATACCAATGCAGCGGCCACGTTGCAAGTAACGCTGATGTTCTTCTGATTGAACTTAGGCAGGCTGTTTTCAATTAGAGTAACCTCCTGCACCACGGTCGGCCAGCTGTTTGCTAGTCTCAGGATGATGAGGAAGCATAAAAGGCCCGAAGCAGTCGTGATGAACTTTTCTGTAACGGTAGATAAACACAAATATTTGGAATCACGATTATTATTTATTATAAATTTAATTATTTTTACAATTAAATATTTTTTCGTAATAATATATTCAAAATTTTACCTTTTATTTATCTAAGAATTTGCTACAACTTCACATAAAAATACATGGATTACTTACGAAATGTTCTAGGATTAGTGCCTGTCTCTCCCATATTAATGAGAGCCATAGTTGACAATGAGGTCATCCCAGCAAGGCTCAGGAGAACAATCAGAGTGTAGGGAGATTTTATGGTGAACCTGAAATATTCAAATGGAAATATAGGTATGAAGAGTTCGTATACCTTCAGGTTTAGGTGTTAATTTCAATGTCTTAAATTTCAAAAGTAAAAGTTATGGCGTTATCCTTTACGGAGTAAGCTATGAAGAGATTTCTACCGGCAAATTAAATGGTTGTTTTGAAATGGATATTTCTCCTAAATGAATTAATGGAAAATTCTAAAAAAAATATACATCTAAAAATTAGTTCATGGTCTATAATTGTAACATTTGAAAATATTCTAGTTCATAAATAAGTATGCTAAAAAAATTTGAAAATAATTTGATATTCCTTCTTAACTATTAGGCGTTTCCCCTCGTTCGACAAAATATTAGGGGCAATTTCAGTATGAGTTGCGGATCATCATAGTCACAAGCTGTCAGCTCATCGCCTAAATTACAGGAAACTTTAACCCTTGAACCCCTTTGCTGACTTCTATACTCCATTCATTATTTAAAAATAATTTTCGCCATACTTAAACCACAGATTACTTATGAGCGCGGCAAAACGGTCATTTAGTATGGCGAGTTTTTATAATGAATGGAGTATAAAGCATTCCGGGAGGTGATGCAGCTGGCACTTTCTATGTTTTTATACCGTCCAGTCCAGCATGGAAGAATATACTTATTAAATAAACTCACCTAAGTTTACTGGGAGATTTCGACAGCAAACCAGTGACAGGTAAACACTCCAACAAATCTCGCCAATATCAAAACAGGCCTGGTTATTGCATGCAAAGTATTTTGATGCTTCAGGAAATTATTTACTTTTTTCATCCTCTTCAT
>JARACY010002288.1:0-44526 GCA_029255725.1 Scrobipalpa atriplicella | reverse complement strand
CTCAAAGAATCGTGGCAATAGTTTTATGCTTATTTGCAATGTAAAGTAAGAATCAAAATTATTAAGCAATATTAAACAACACCTAAAATTACTAAGCGTGAAAGGCTCTATGGCCTTTCTGATGAGTTTCGTTCATTGTTGACTAAACGCCGGAGAAGGCAGCCGCTGTTTCGTCTTCATTTCGACTCTTCAGATGCGGAAGTGTCCGCATGACAGCTGGTTTGCGAGTGCTTTGCTCTTGTGATTCCAACAAGCTAAGCTCACAAGGGCATAGCACTCGCAAACCTAAAATTATTATATTTTTTCATTGAGCTATTTCAAGTTTATGAGAAGGTGGTCTTCAAATGGCTCAAATGGTTTGTAATTGTGATACAAATATCCGTAATGGCACAACATAACCACAATGTTTAGACTGTTTGCATTGTTTGAGACTCAGGGGCTAATTGGCAGGCATATTTTGTACTATTTATAGACTGAATTGTAAACTAGCGTTTTAAAGAGTGGTTTTGATTCTGGATAACACAACATTTCTAAGAATGCGGCAAGAAATTACTTACTCGTCACTTACACCAATGTATCTAAGATGTAAAAATTATAAGAGTATCGTTCAATATTTTATCTGTATAACTAAGTAACTAACGGATTTTTGGTTTGATAACAACAAAATCTTTATTAACCAAAAGATTTATTCTTCATAATATGCTTTGATCACTTTTACTTACAAGCTAAATAACAAAATAAAATAGTTATGATAACTATCAGTCATAATCACAACTCAAAAATGCTACTATGGAAATATACTTAGCTTAGTTCATGGCACCTAGTTATTGTTTACTCTTTTATGTAATAAATATAGCACCAAACTCCCCGTGATTAAGGCACCTCCCCTGCAACAAAAATACGCGTCTCTTTAGGAGAATTAAGTAGCTGTTTTTGATGTATTTTTGCACTCTCAGGTGTGCAGTGCTATTTAAATATGTGTATTAATACAATTTCAACTCTGTAGCAATCACGGTTTATGAGATACAGCCACGGACAGACAGACAGCGAAGTCTTAGTAGTAGGGTCCCCTTTTTTACCCTTTGGGTAGGGAACCCTAAAAAACGACGTGTGAAGGGTTTAAACTTAAAGATAATATTAAGTAATTACTTATTGTCGAATTCGTCATTTCGAGAAAAGACTGCGGTAGCTCAGTTGGCAGAGCGATGCAATAGTTTTAAAGGTCGAACTGCACATTCGGTTGTTAAGATTTTTTTTTTTTGAATATTTCGCAACAGCTAACCAGCGCGCTTCCGTATTATGCCTTTTATGCGACTTACCTTAAAATTTAAAGTACATATTTAATATGTAACAAATACATACCACATCGCGACCCGGCCGGCCGTTGAATGTCTGTACACATTGTATTTGGATATCCTGTAGTCGCGGCGTCTTTGAACTGCTTCAGTATGCTGTTCACACTATAAAGAATAAAATATTTTATCTACTATCATAGAGTAATGTTCGAATTATAAACGTCAAAACGAATTTGTATTGACGTACTTTACAAACGGTATGCTGAAAAAATTAAAAGTTTACTTTTCGTTGCACCTTCCCCATACAAATTCTAACAAAGATGCAACGAAAAGTAAAATGTTCATAGGCATGGAAGTAAGGGATATCTATAATCGGTAACTTAATGCACAATCGATACCAAAAACCTTGTTTCCAGTTATAAATTAAAACTAAACAGCCCACGTGAAGCCCACAGCGCATGCGCGACACATGTCAAAGAGGATATAAAATCGAGTCAGCACTTCCATACTAAAATCCGGATTATGAGTTTGGTTCCTATTCTCTAACAATGAGGAATCGTTTTCATACAAAACATCACAAAACTTTTTTCTATGGAGGCCAATGGCGCCATTCGATTATTGTGTGTATGAATAGAAATAATTAATTTCGTGGGAATTTTTTTGAAATTATTAATTTTGAGCCTAAAAATATGTGATAGTACCAAAAGAAGATATTTAATACTTATATATGTGTGTGTGTGTGACGGAAATGTATTGCACATACCAACAAAGTTTAGGAAAACATTGGGATAGTTCGCTTTCGGAAAACCTGAAAGTAAATTCATTTTCAATGTATTCAAGTAGATAAAATAGTGTATGAAGCTGCACATAATTAGGTATTACAATGCTCGTTACTATTTTGAAATTCGCTGCGCTCATTTCAAAAAACACACTCGCATTGTAAAACCCTTCGTTATGTAGGAGCTTCATAAACTACTAATTAGAATGACATGATTATACAAAAAAATATTTATAAAGAAATCCATTTACATTTAATAGCAAATACATTTCGATTCGATTTGCCCTACCACCGACAACGACGTTACTCATGAAATACTATGACTAGATAATGCGCTTGCATATCTTTAAAATTACTATGCCGATTTTGATGAAACTTGTATGGGACTACCTCAGGAGTGTACTCTTTCGAATGAAACAAGAAAATTGATCGTAAATAAAAATGCAGTCTGATCTTATAATAAGCATTCTACTTGCTTTTTCTCCTATTTCTGTAGTCCGTCGCTGAAATTTTGTAGGGGACTAAGAAAACGATATTCGTAAGTCGGTTATTAAATTATTGGATTATTACTTACGTATAATGTGAGTTGGCTGCTATAAGTGCTGTGCGACTCCCGTACGGCTTGATGTCTATGGAACCACAGCTTGATAATATCGATGCTACCTAGAAAAAAAAAATACAGATACATATTTTTGTAAGCATTCTTTCGGAAAATATAAATTATGTGAAATAGAAAATTAGAGAGTTCATTTGGTTTTGTCATATAAAATTGTAATTTTTAATGTAGGTATAGACATGGATGAATATAATATAGATTAGATGGAATCTAGTAATACGTATAGTTGTGCATACAGTCATTAGATGGCTGCATTTCTGTACAATCACTAAGGTATTAACTGACAATGAATTACTGCTTATATAAGATCAGACTGCATTTTTATTTACGATCAATTTTCTTGTTTCATTCGAAAGAGTACACTCCTGAGGTAGTCCCATACAAGTTTCATCAAAATCGGCATAGTAATTTTAAAGATATGCAAGCGCATTATCTAGTCATAGTATTTCATGAGTAACGTCGTTGTCGGTGGTAGGGCAAATCGAATCGAAATGTATTTGCTATTAAATGTAAATGGATTTCTTTATAAATATTTTTTTTGTATAATCATGTCATTCTAATTAGTAGTTTATGAAGCTCCTACATAACGAAGGGTTTTACAATGCGAGTGTGTTTTTTGAAATGAGCGCAGCGAATTTCAAAATAGTAACGAGCATTGTAATACCTAATTATGTGCAGCTTCATACACTATTTTATCTACTTGAATACATTGAAAATGAATTTACTTTCAGGTTTTCCGAAAGCGAACTATCCCAATGTTTTCCTAAACTTTGTTGGTATGTGCAATACATTTCCGTCACACACACACACATATATAAGTATTAAATATCTTCTTTTGGTACTATCACATATTTTTAGGCTCAAAATTAATAATTTCAAAAAAATTCCCACGAAATTAATTATTTCTATTCATACACACAATAATCGAATGGCGCCATTGGCCTCCATAGAAAAAAGTTTTGTGATGTTTTGTATGAAAACGATTCCTCATTGTTAGAGAATAGGAACCAAACTCATAATCCGGATTTTAGTATGGAAGTGCTGACTCGATTTTATATCCTCTTTGACATGTGTCGCGCATGCGCTGTGGGCTTCACGTGGGCTGTTTAGTTTTAATTTATAACTGGAAACAAGGTTTTTGGTATCGATTGTGCATTAAGTTACCGATTATAGATATCCCTTACTTCCATGCCTATGAACATTTTACTTTTCGTTGCATCTTTGTTAGAATTTGTATGGGGAAGGTGCAACGAAAAGTAAACTTTTTAATTTTTTCAGCATACCGTTTGTAAAGTACGTCAATACAAATTCGTTTTGACGTTTATAATTCGAACATTACTCTATGATAGTAGATAAAATATTTTATTCTTTATAGTGTGAACAGCATACTGAAGCAGTTCAAAGACAGCCGCGACTACAGGATATCCAAATACAATGTGTACAGACATTCAACGGCCGGCCGGGTCGCGATGTGGTATGTATTTGTTACATATTAAATATGTACTTTAAATTTTAAGGTAAGTCGCATAAAAGGCATAATACGGAAGCGCGCTGGTTAGCTGTTGCGAAATATTCAAAAAAAAAAAATCTTAACAACCGAATGTGCAGTTCGACCTTTAAAACTATTGCATCGCTCTGCCAACTGAGCTACCGCAGTCTTTTCTCGAAATGACGAATTCGACAATAAGTAATTACTTAATATTATCTTTAAGTTTAAACCCTTCACACGTCGTTTTTTAGGGTTCCCTACCCAAAGGGTAAAAAAGGGGACCCTACTACTAAGACTTCGCTGTCTGTCTGTCCGTGGCTGTATCTCATAAACCGTGATTGCTACAGAGTTGAAATTGTATTAATACACATATTTAAATAGCACTGCACACCTGAGAGTGCAAAAATACATCAAAAACAGCTACTTAATTCTCCTAAAGAGACGCGTATTTTTGTTGCAGGGGAGGTGCCTTAATCACGGGGAGTTTGGTGCTATATTTATTACATAAAAGAGTAAACAATAACTAGGTGCCATGAACTAAGCTAAGTATATTTCCATAGTAGCATTTTTGAGTTGTGATTATGACTGATAGTTATCATAACTATTTTATTTTGTTATTTAGCTTGTAAGTAAAAGTGATCAAAGCATATTATGAAGAATAAATCTTTTGGTTAAATAAAGATTTTGTTGTTATCAAACCAAAAATCCGTTAGTTACTTAGTTATACAGATAAAATATTGAACGATACTCTTATAATTTTTACATCTTAGATACATTGGTGTAAGTGACGAGTAAGTAATTTCTTGCCGCATTCTTAGAAATGTGTTATCCAGAATCAAAACCACTCTTTAAAACGCTAGTTTACAATTCAGTCTATAAATAGTACAAAATATGCCTGCCAATTAGCCCCTGAGTCTCAAACAATGCAAACAGTCTAAACATTGTGGTTATGTTGTGCCATTACGGATATTTGTATCACAATTACAAACCATTTGAGCCATTTGAAGACCACCTTCTCATAAACTTGAAATAGCTCAATGAAAAAATATAATAATTTTAGGTTTGCGAGTGCTATGCCCTTGTGAGCTTAGCTTGTTGGAATCACAAGAGCAAAGCACTCGCAAACCAGCTGTCATGCGGACACTTCCGCATCTGAAGAGTCGAAATGAAGACGAAACAGCGGCTGCCTTCTCCGGCGTTTAGTCAACAATGAACGAAACTCATCAGAAAGGCCATAGAGCCTTTCACGCTTAGTAATTTTAGGTGTTGTTTAATATTGCTTAATAATTTTGATTCTTACTTTACATTGCAAATAAGCATAAAACTATTGCCACGATTCTTTGAGCCCAATAAAAATATATTTGGGTCTATTTACAAGACAGCAAAACAGTTTTTGGCTGAATCTGAGAACCAGCCTAGGTTAATTGAGTGTGCCCAAAGCGGTTCTATGAAAACCTTTCCATCGTTTACGTCCCGGTGGAAAATAACTGCGTCTGCGATTACGCGCTTTCCTGGACCAAGCGTTAATAGGAATCGGTTTTGATCACCACACGAGTTGGGCATAAATATTTTCATAGCGCACTTCTAACTCTACTAACTAGCTATTAAAGTAGCCAGTTAGTTACCACATGCATTATTTTCTTTTTGGCGTGTGGGTTTCGAGTCGATCGACCCGATGAACCCTGGTGTCAGAGTTTTTAAACCGCCTAATAGGACAGCTAATAGGCCTCAGACTCAGATATGGTTTAGTTAGATAAAGCAGAATGATGGTCGCGAATATGCGCGAAAATAATGTTATACCAAGAAATTGGATTGGTTTGTCATATTATGTCGGGTCGAATCACGGTCAACCTATAGGTCGAACGGCTTGATGAGATCTGAGCAAGATCTGAGAGTTTTTAGACCTGTTTTATGGTGTTGCCCGAGGTACTGCTAAGAGGGAGAACCCACTAGGGCACTCCAAAAAGAGTTTATTTTATATTAAAGAAACTTTAGTTTGATTGAGTAATACTTACGAGTATATAGCAAAATTAAAATATTTCATTTTATCTATTTATTATTTCCGTTTTCTATTTAAACTTACGCTTCAACAATAAATCAAATCATCCAAATTCTATCACAAATAGCTATGCTAATGGAAGCTTTTCCTGTTATAGTGAAGTTATGACCACTCTGAGCCAGTGACAAGTGTATGTTTTGGAACTGGGCTGATTGTGGCATTAAAGCCCGGCAACGCGGAACGGCAAACATTGGCCCCGATTCGACGGAAACACGATTTAACTAAAATAAAACCATATCTGTCATTTTCTGCCATGAGAGAACAGAACAGGACGGCACTATAGACGAACGAATTTTACACCTGTCAAAACGGGAGCCGGGACTAAATTCACTTATACAATAAACTAAATTCCTTAAAAATTTGTGAACGAATTCAAACTGACGGGATTATTATTATTTATAGTGCGACCGTCAAATCTGTTTAGGCGGCGATATTAGGAACTAAAATTTGGGCATGGTGATTGAAGCAATGACAGCTATAGTAGCGACGTGACAGGTGAACAGATTTGTAAATTAGTTCGTCTCTAGTGGCGTCCTCTTTTGTACTCTCGTGAAAGAAAATCACACGTATGGTTTTATTTTACTTAGATCGTATTTCTGCCGAATTGGAGCCATTGTGACACGGCTGATATACGAGCTCGCACTTCCAGCGGTGGGTGAAGTGCTAATTATTGCATTTCCCCGAATAAACCGTTTAGAATGCGGGTCACAGACTTGGATTTTGCCTGGATAGCAGTAGATTCCACCTACTAGTCGACAAAACTCTGATTATGGGAATTTTGAGGCTGGCTAAAGAAGTTATTTGCCTTCCCCGTGTGGAACATAAACGCGATAATATGAATTTTACTCCAAACTATACAACAATGCGAAGTATAAGTTGCATCAAATGTAATATAGATCTACCAGCTGGCTAACCATTTGATAATAATCGTAGCAAATCTCTACGGGTGCTACGCCGTAGCAGGGTCAGTGTAAACAGGATTATCCTCTACGACACATATGGGCAACTCCCGGCCCGCTAATTTCATCCGGCCCGCGGAAGGATTTTGAAAAAGCGTGCGAAGTCAGTTAAGCCCTTTTGTCGTCATTAAAATGTGATTGCGATCTGCGAGAAGGAGTTTCGGTTTTGTTCCGGGCCTCTTTGTAACAAAAAAAATCGCGCTCACTTCGCTCGCGATACGTTTCCCATAGGTGTGCTTGATGCACTTCATAAGGGATCGCCACCATTTCTTTCCCGGGTGGGTACCACTGCATCTTTTTCATAGTTCTCATATGATCCATGTTTATAAGGCCTGCGACCACGTTAATATCGGAAAATCTGGCCCGCAACATCCAAAAGGTTGCCTACCCCTGCTCTACGATTTGCACAAACGCTTTTAGCCTGTTTTTTGTAACTATCTACTAGTTTTCCTTCACTTTATAAACTTGTCAATTCCACAAGTCGAATTCCCAGTACCTACTTCCTCTTAAACTGTTGACACGTACAGAAAATTATACGGCATATTGATGGCAGCGGCCAATTACATTGTTTTTAATGGCTGCCTTTACTGCGCGGTTTCTTGAGTGACTAGCCGCCACCCGTCCATACAATCTACCGCAAAATACTAAACGGTCTACAATGTTGTAGAAAATCACATTAATGCTTCCGGAGTTGATTCTATTTGCTGATGTGGGGATTTAAATGCTACTCACGTACGATACCCAGATAAACTTACCTATTGTTTATTGTTTATTGTTGCTAAAAGTCATAAGAATGTTAAGTTTTTTACCTTATGTTATGATTATGAAACCGACCGTAGGTACATTTCTTTTAGAATACGTATAAAATAACAAAATCTTGACTAAAATTGTCACCTGTACTTTTCTATCATGCATGAGAGAAGAAAAGAAAGTGGCCGGCAATAATTTTAGTTAAGATTTAGTTAAGTCGTGTCTTTACAGAATCGATGGCAATGTACGACATTAAAACAGAAGAGCATTTTATTGAGGTTTTATTGTTCCCCAGTGGCAGTGTTTTACTGTTTCGAAATACTGAAAGCTCTAACAAAACAATTAAAGAATCACGTTTCTAGTTGCCCTAGCTGCGCATCAAATTTTCTCATGAAAATAACTATGATATCTCATAAAATCAACTATTCGTTCTCTGTCTCTTTCAGATAGTGACACGACACGACTCGTAATGAATATCGAAATGTTATTATCCAGAATCAAGACCAACGCCAAATCCCATCTCAACATTATTTTCAACAGAATCGCAGCTCAAATGCACTCCTTACTTTCAAAGCGGACTCATAATACCTCAGTAAAATTCCAATCGTACCACCTGGCACATTAGTCGGGTAGTAAAAAATAAATGGGTAATTACCCACCAGTGCGGTGGACGGCTAAGTAGGTCGCACTGGTGTTCATGAATCGCGTTCTCTCAGGATGAGTTATAGTCGCAGTAACTCAACTGCTTCCGTGATCAGAGCTGATTCAAACGGGTTTGATTCTCGGCTAATTGCAATGAATGGGGTAAATTAAATTGGATGAAAGTGGTGTGACGAATGCAAATGGCATGATTTTTTTAAAAGTAATTAATATTTGAAGAAGTTTTCCATTTCCATCCCGAAACAACAACATAGAAACGAAACTTCATAGAAAGCTTCCCTGTAAATAAATGCGGCTGAACGAACCCACATTATAAGAGGTGGTAGACTCCGCGATCATCCTCCACCGATTTCTCCCTCTTTTCCTCTTTTTTCGATTCGACATAAATGCGCCCCGATGAACCCTGGTGTCAGAGTTGTCCAACTTGTCGAATTTCCATTGCTATCCGAGTGCGCGAAATGTCTACTCTCTAAGTTATTGTTGAGGTTTATTACCTCCCCCATCACAAGAGTGAAATATTTCAGTGTGCTTTGCACTTCTCCAAATTACTCCGGTGCGAGATAAGTCAGCATAAAGACAATAGGTACCTCGCCTTTTTATTAACCGACTTCCATAAAATTTAAGTGGTTCTCAATTCGCCATGAGCTTTGGCTTTGTTCAAAATGTGCTGGAAGTTGAAAAGCTTCTCGGAAAAAACAACTTTTGCTGAACGCGTTTACGTAAATCCCGGATTTTCATACAAAATTATGACTGTTGTAAATAGTAGTTAATGAGAATAGGTAAAACATTCTTGTCTACAAAATACCAGCTAAGTGTGTGATTGCGATCAAGGGGAGACAGTATAAATCGGTCTGGTCTGGTGGCAGGCGCGCGCGCATCGCGTCACGGCCGGCCTTCCTCTGTAACCGAGTCCAGTCCAACACCATTGTTCAGTTCACGTTCTCATTGCACGTCTGTCCGGTTGAAAAATCTACTCTATTTAATTTCTTTGGCAGCCTCGTCGTCAAGTATATTTTCATTTGGCCGCCGCGTGGGCGCCCCGATACAGCAGGTGACTGACTATACGATGCAATCGTATTGTTTTATTGCCCTGTAAAATGTATGTCGGTAATGTTTGACATGACTATTTTCGATTGTATCTGTGCCTGTTGGCGGCCGAGGCGAGCGCGATGTATCTTCGAGGCAGATATGAGATGCATCTTCGTCTAAACCGACGGCAAAGGCCGTTTGAATAACAAACAATCCTCATTCCAGCGCAACCGCGAAAGCTCGATTTGCAAACACAGAATTAACTCACTTAATAGTTGTCGACGCGGGCCGTGAACGAGAGAAGCTTATTGCCAACTATTGATTGACTAATATAGAAACATTAGAAACTGCACGCTCTATTGCATTTCAATTAGTGAGTAAGAAAGCGAGAATTTTAAAAGTCACGGTAGAAAAAGTTGGCACCGGGTTCTAACGACAATTTTACAGCAATTCATCAACCTACGCGCGCTACGTTTCTGGTTTTATGTTTATTTGTTGTTCCCAATCGTAGCTATCTAAAATAGTAAGTATATTGGCTAGGGGAAATAATCGAATCACATCTGGATTTTGGGTCATAAAATTAATGGGTGATAATAATTTAGAATCAAAGCAATTATAATTTGGAACGAGTTGCGCGATCACCTGAACTTTTAGGTCACCTGTGGCCTACTTAAGTCACCTAGACCTAGTTGTTCAAAAATGCTGCCAATCGCAGCGGCTGGGCAAGTGTCAGGGTGAGGGAGTGCGTAATGCTGGCTCGTTGGCTGTGACAGCGAGCGTCGTGCGTCGAGCGGCGTCTCGGCTCTCGGCGGCGGCGGCGGCGCTGTGTGCCCCGCGGCAAGCGCCCGCCGGTTTATATTTGTGCCGATCACGCCGCTACCGGGTGACACGCTTCCTAACGCTCCGATCTAGTCACTAATCTTCAAGGGCATGGAAATCTGGAAGTCTTGAAAGAAATGATTCCTACGTTACCGGTTAAAACCAGTATGCTGTAGACTCTGGCCAAACTACTTACTGCCACTGATAGACAGCACTAACAAACAATATGTAGAGCTTTCAACTTTTAGCGATAGATACCTTTTAATAATCATATCCAAAGTTGTAAGATTCAATGTTCCATGCAGATTGTAATTTCATGTTTAGATTTTCGCAAAACTGGAATTGTATCACGAAATCGTAACACGGTCCAAAACAAACCCTATGTACTCCGTAATGGCCACTAGGAATACTAGCGCCAGATTTATTGCGAGCCAAGTCTGTTCGAGGTGAATCCCATCAATTCTGGGCATAATAGCAATTTATGGGCGATATTTTCCGCGTATCCCTGCCAAAGTGGCAAACAATGAGTGGACACACGGGGAAGCGTGTTGCGACAAGTATAACAGACAACCGACAGGTGGCACCAGAGCGTCATCCGCCTAGAATCTACTTGTCACAGTTTTTGGGTCACTTAGATCTAATCTCTCATCAACTCCATCATCATATTTCAATCTGAAAGAAATAGTTTGCTGGAAAAAGACAGCTAGTAAGAAATTAGTTCGTTAATGGTGTGTGACGATATGAGCTTACATTCTTGGCCCACAACATCGTCAATCTTAAACATCATCGTTATTCTTGAACGAAGGGTTTTAATCTGCTTATTTACTGTTGAGATTTGCTGAATTTAGTCGCGATGGCGCTGTATAGTAGTTTTCAGGTCTCATAAACCTCGCTGCAGCGAATATGAACTCTAATTGAATGTTCTTTGTTGATGTTTCTCTTGTTTTGACGTAAGAGTGGAGTTTAACCGTTTCAAATGTGTTCAAAACAGATATTCCATGCCAGGTGGTTAATTTGTACAACTTTACTTGTTAGCAAACGGAACGCTGCAAGCATTCCTGTCACATAAAACCGATCGCTGAAACAGTGCGAAGCGAACGCCGCATAAAACGGCGTAGCAACAGACGCAACAATATCATAGGAACAAAATGCAAAAGTTTATTCGCTGTGAGCATTTTTGCCGGCAGCTACATTCCCAGCTCGCTAATGACATATTTCTGGCGCAGCCGCCGCCAAGGACACGTCACAGACCGCGCCGAGCTATTTCCACCACACGCTATTCCTGAAAGCTTACATTGTTTTATTTCTGGCCGCGGAACACTGTCCACCGGGAAGTGTTATCTCTTGTCCACTCTGAGGAGCTTTAACAGCCGGCGTGCGAATCCGCAAGGCTGTATTGCATAATTTGATTGGGTGAAGCTGATGTACGAAAGCAGTAAATGTTTTATATCTTTTGCAGAATTCGAGACGTTTCCGCATACTAGCGATACTAGTTTTACAATCAATATAATATAGCTGCGATGTGATAAGATGTTATAAAATTACTGACGATGTTAATGGACTTATAAAAAGCAATCAGATCAGCCTAAAACCATATACCCTAAAACGACAAGCGTCCTGAAAAAAAATATAAGTATCATGCAAGCTGAAGGATATATTTCCTACTTATCTCTCGGGGAAGAAGTACTGTTTTTATGAGTGTGTGTGTGTGTGTTGTGTTGTGTAGGTACCTACCTAGACTCCTTTCAACGTATCCTACGTGAGGGCAAAATTGCATAACGAAAATTTCCGTGATGCAACTTTGGACACAAAATCACAACTATGTGCTCATAGCAGTGTTACGATCCACCTAAATACGGATATCCAAACATAGAATCACGCAGCTGCGTTGCGTGTGCGCATCCAGGAATCACTAGAAATATCTTCTATATTATATACTAAGAAAATGTACAGGTATACAAGATAGATGGCATGTCATCTTGCTCCAGACTGTCCATCCTTGGCAAAAGCGTCACAGACATTTGGTATAAATACAGCTAAGCAATACCACTACGGCACACCCAGGTAGACCAAGCAGGTGGGCCACGGGTGGGAGGGCACTTAAGCATGTTCTTCTCGAAGTTCTAGGATCTACATAGGATCGGCTAGCTCCCTTCTACCTCTCACACCAAAGTCTAACGCTAATAAACTGCAAATGCCAGTTAGTTGTTTTTACCTAAGTTAGTAGAGACAAAGCAAAAGTCATATTTCGTCAATAGAAACCTTCCTTTCTTCATAGGTTACTAGCAAATATTTGTCAGACACCCGTCTAAGCCATTTCCAGGACAGAGTCACACCACCCCGTTTCTATCAAGTCAACAAAGACGAAAATTTAGGACGGACGATGTGGGATGCAGAGAAACACAACAAAAATTACTTCAAAAAGCTTAAGTCAATCTGGCGAAAGCTTTTTTCCTTTTCAGATACATACATACAATCACGCCTTTTCAGATACTTTACAGTTAGCAAATTGGAAAGTTTTCATCTGGAAATGCCATACAAACAAATATTGAGTAGCACACCCAGAACGCGTGGCGTACCTACGCTGGTCCCAGACGTCGTACGCCGTTTACTTCACAGCATTTTGCTATACATTTCGCAGAATTTCAAGTGTCAAAGAACATGAGCTTCTTCCAGCCAGTAATATACAGATACTCAGGATTCTGACTCAATCTGTCGTGTAGAACTGTAGAGCTCTGACGTCAGTCTAGGAAACCCACGCGAGCTTGCGTATGTCTCCGTCCCATTATCACATACTTCCCCCGTGTTGTGGATCGTGGTTATATTTAGACGGTGCCCTTCTTATAATTATAACGTGTCTTCGAGGCCACGGGAATGTTCATAATTTTAACGCTTACCAATTTTCTGCTTTCGTATTGTCGCACATTAACTAAAGATCCGTGTCCCGGTTAACTACTTTTTTTTTTAACAATTATGCAGTTTTTTTATGATATTTTTTTCTAAATTCAAGCAATATAATTTGAACCGTAGTAAGCTAAGCACAGCGCAACGGCACATGCGAATTTCATATTTCTTTGTCGTCAATCTTTCATACAATAGCTGTAGTGTAGAGATGAGATGAGATGCAAACTCCATTACCTACTTATTAAAACAACCAGACCAGCCAACACACTCCTGAAGAGCGGAAATACCTATCTGGAGAGTCATTGTAATTAAAATTCTCTAGGTGTAATAAATATCAAATAATCTGGCAAACAGTTGACACTGTCTGTACTATTGTTGAACTTTTAAATTAATATGTTCTTTTAACTTGTTTTATTTTATTTTGTTGTGAGAAGTAAAATCATAATGACTCATAGTGTTTACTAATAATGTTTGAAAAAATAAAAACTTACAACAATTGATTAATTTTAAATTATTTAAACTATTGCATTTCCTCCTTCATGGTAATATGGGAGCAAGAACCATAGGCACCTTATTTTTACTCACATGAAATCACGCATTTATCCCTAATGGGGTAGGCAGAGCAAAAACGACGTCGTTCCGCCACGTCTGACAAGTTTTGAAAGTTATAATATAACCGATAGCTGATTTTTACAGCATGCCCGGGAGGAGATGCAGCTGGCACATTCTATGTTTTTTTATCACTCCCAGTCCAGCGTGGAGCAAATACTTACTTCAATTAAGTGTACCTCATTGTACTCCGTTGTATGTCCTATTTTTTGATATGTCGTTTTGATCATTATTAATTTCATATTAATTTTGATTACGGTTAGGTTCATGGAATTTACAAGAAGTCTTAATTTATGACTACGCAACGAATAAAAATAAGTAAACCAAAAGCTATACAGTATAAATTGCATTAGATAAACGGATTGGACAGGCACACAGGACCATATAGTCCTAAACACAGCAAAGATATGAGAATCACATAGTATATGCAATATCTGTGGAAAATTCATGACTCAAGTTCAAGTTTACACAACTCTACTTTAAAAACATTAATAGTTAAGTGTATAACAAAAATTTGGGTTATGCTGTGCAGGGTCTAACCTGCAACTGCAACCTTCAGCTCAGCAGGAATTGCACACCAAGCTTTCGCGTCAGTGCTCATGCAAAATATAAATGACGTGCAATTCGCTGAAGATCGATAATGAACGTGATAGATCCCACTGAGAGCAGCATATTTATAGTCAGGTGACAGATCGGGACCTTGGATAGAGTAGTCGAGTGCCAGCCGACACTACGACCATTTACACCCCGCTGTGAACTCTAGAAGATAAAACTTCATCGTCAGCCAATGAAAATACATATATCGCCCAAGATACTTATGTGAAATCATTATTGTAGATTAGGTCTAGATATTTTAAGCTGTACCAACCAACTTATTTGTCGAGAATTACGTATTCGTGTCAAATGAAACAGAACAAAATTCTTTGATTCAACTTATTTGACATGCGAACGAGTATTATTTTGTTTCATTGTTAGACCAACCCATTTGAGTGAATTTAACAAAAATATACGATAACTGATAATTATGATGAATGAAGAACTGAATTGATCATAGAAAATTGCATTATCGCAGGCTGTAAAGGTCAGTGGATGAATTGCCCCAGCGTGTAATAGCTGGTCATACAAATCACTCTCCGCATCGTACAACGTTCAAACGACCGCCCTATTAATTGGTATATTCAATCACAAAAGTACAGCATGAGAAACATTGGACTGTTCAATGGCTTAATCGTCAAAAGTGACCTAGCATATCACAACCACCTATAATAACCACAACAATACATAGTATAAAACAGAGTCGCTTCCCTCTGTCTGTCCCTATGTACGCTTCAATCTTTTAATCCTTGCAACGGATTTTGATGCGGGTTAAAGTGATTCAAGAGAAAGGTTTACTGTATAAAACATCCATAATAGAGTGGAGAATCAGCATTGCACTACTGATATGAGACATGAGACAAGTATTAAGTTGACTTTGAATGACAACCATGTAAATTTTATCCGCGGGAAAGTACCTCATTCCCGCAGCAAAACTCATTTACGAGGGGTGGATCGCTATTGATATAATTTTATGAGAGCTCCTTAATTTTAAGAGAACTCTTTCAAAAATCTCCTGACTCTTGCTAATCAATATCTACCTAATATCACAGATAAATAGTAATAGGCAACTATAATAAGGTATATGGCGTTCTAGTATGGAGTATAGTTTGTACCTTAGACTAACATGTATTTTAGAGAGAAACATTCTGTTAGCGTGTTTCAATTTGCAAGTGGCGTCATCTCTCGGGTGGTGCCGGTACTATGTTCAATCCTTTGCTTGGGGCCTTTGCAACTCTTTATAAGTATCTTTCATAGTGTAGGTACTTATGATTGTTTATTGGTTTGTATTTTAAACAACATGCCTGTTCATCGCTAGAATAAGAGTTAAAAGTGACACAGACATAACATTCTTAAAAAATTACAAGAACAAAACTTACTTTGCCTTTTCATGATGTTACTCCGCGAACAGTTTTTCATACGAACGCTCTACACTCGACAATTTTTGGAAAATAAGCACAGGACAACGAGAATCTAGTCTCTCGTCCTTTATTTCGTAGAAATATTACATTTATAAAAATATATGACGCCCGCAATATTCCTATATAAGTAAATATTGCGGAAGGTATCTCTTTGTATAAGTGTATGTAACATTCTAATTTTCATTCAAATATATTCATAAAAAATTTATAGAATTCATTCGAATTTGACAAATGGATGAGTGTAGAGCGTTTTATGAAAAACTCTCATGGATTAACCTCTTTAATCTCTTAAATCCTAATTTTTCTTTGAATACCTACTTTATTTTATCTAAAACACGAGTCAAAGGTTCTTCAAATTATTTCCATTATTTTTCGACATGCAAATAAGGAAGAAAGGTCGAGTGAATTCTTGTTCATTAAGGCAGCTCACTTTGAAACTGACCGACAATGCTATTTCCAGCCCGCGCCATTAACTGATTCCCACCAGATGGCGGCTTATTACTCCATAACTTCCCTACCGACTGTCAAAATTGAAAATTGTGATGAAGCCCACGTAAACAAACACTAAGAACATTTTGCGAGCGAAGAGCCCGCGTCTAAGTGTGTAATTTTAGCCAAGGCGATGTACATAATGTGAAGTGCATAATATTAGGATATTTCTGGCGGCCGCTGCATCCCAGGGATTTGCTTGCATCTGTGATGTGACTTCAGCTTCGATGTTTGACATGCAACATTTACATTGCGGCAGTCATACTATTTTCGGACAAGCCTGCTAGGAACGATCACGATCAGGGACAAGACTTGGAATCGTCATGCGTTTCGTTCCTTCGCAAGTCTGTAATATTAAAATAAAAAGATAGTTTATAATCATAATAACTTTTTTTGGCTGTTTTATTAATTTTATAGTTTTTTGGCATGCTTACGAGTTTTATAAGATTTTCGAGTTAAAAGAGCAAATTGTAAAAACGAAACATTAAACGTTTTTTATTTATAACCAGCAGCTGATTTATAATTTTTATAATTCATGCATAACATTAAAGTCCATCAAAATATTTCCGCATATAATGTAACATTAACTCACGGGATATAAAACTCGGGGATACTCCATCTAACCCTGGACAATTTTTGTTGTTGCATTGATATTTCAAAACAAACAAGTTCTTTTCACATAAAACCTTAACCAAATGTGTGTGTTTTATTTAAACCGTTGGTTTAAACCAAGACTTTTTGTAATTCGAACACCGTTTGAGTTTGAATAGCAGTGTTTCCGGTGATAAATCCTCTCCATGCTTTATTAGTTTATTACTCATGCCTTGCCCAAGCTCATACAATATCACGGAACGGATAATCTGGCAGATATGAAGCCAAACGAGCGCTCTAAATTTTTCAATACATATTTTATTCACACCCGTTCTCACCCACTGCATCCAAATTAAATTATGCCAGTTCATTGTGAAATCAAATTCAATATTTCGTCAACTGTATTCACATCAAAAACGGTCAGTTTATTATAAAACCGTCAAACCTGTGTTTCTTTATTCTTTCCAGTAAATATTTTGAATAATCTTTGCTTTTGACTTCGTGGGATTAAAAAAAGTATGGGAACAAACGAATCGTTACAGTAGTTAATTTTTAAAGAAACTGAGCTCTTAATCTCATTCCACTTTGAACTACTGAACTGACCTACATAACATCTTAACCACAAACGTGAAAACCGACCAAATTATTATGTTCTGTTTGATGGTTTATGTAGCATTAAGTGTGTCTATTTTCAGGCTATGAGCGTTTATTTGTATTTAGATTAGAAGGAGACGCCATTGTTACTTTCAACCTTACTTGTTTCAAACAGTTTTTAAATCTGATATTCATGGGTTTTTTTTTCTAGTAAAACCAAAAATTCTAAGGGTACCTTTATGGCTTGCATGAGAGCTCTGCAACGCCCGGGTACGCGCAATCTCTCGATGGACTACTGCCAGAACTCTTTTCAAATTAATTATTATTTTACGCGCCTCTAAAACATTCTATTATAACTACAGTATACTGGGCTATTCCCGGCCGGCGATTTACGACCGTTTGATTTTCCCTCTAAATCTTACACCGCCTGACAAAGAGCTGTGTCAATCTCGTTTATGAGATATTAAATGGATAATGCGATCGTAATAAATGCAGAAAACAATAACTTTATCATAAAGGTTTTAATTTATTGACGTTTCTATAATTGTTGCGCCAGTGACTAGTTCAAAATGTAATTAAGAATTTGGCTACCATTAAAGCGAAAGTATTATTGTACCTACTCATTTCAAATTCTCAAATTACATTTCCTTTTATCAGATTTATGAATCTGTTGACCAAATCCATCTCTTAAAATACTCTTGTTAATTACGTCAGGGGCAATTAGAATCGTAATTTAATTTGTTTATTGTTATGAATTAACTGCTCGTTTATAATGTTAAGCTTCCGAAGCTTATGTTCGTTTCTATGCCAACCACACACATGCCAACATTGTGAATAGAGTGTATTCTGATGAGTACAATTTTATTATGTTTTCTTATTATTGTCCTCTGCCTAAATAGGCCTAAGCTATATAAAGTGATTTTTTGTCATACTCACTACAAGCAGGTGGATTAACTAGCGCATTGCAAGATGATAGTCCCAGGAAACGCTGCTGACTGCATATTCTTAGATTTTACCCCTCACTCGATGTATAAAAAATAAGTTGATTAAGAAAGAGTGTTTTAGTTACCCTTGCATTTCATTTACCCCACTTGACCTTACTACATCTGCTGGAAAAATGAGTCGAGGAAAACCTACAACTTTTATTTTATACTTCGCCCAGAGCACTAAGCAGGTTACCGCTACACATACAGACAGACTATGTACACTACAATACCGATCATCATTACGACTTCCAATATTACTTCCGAAACATCTTTTCAATTCTTCCGTGGCTACAGTCTAAACTGTAATCCAAACAAAAAAAAACGAAAACACAAAACTGTTTTATCAACTGGATCATCTTTGATGAGCTTTGTGAAATGGAAGCGAACCCACAAACCCACGCGGTCGATCAAAGCTGTTATCCACAAGGCCTCCAAGAAACATGTTTTAACAGAGGTGCGTAAACAACTACAAACATACGGGTTATATTTAAACGGTTACATAATCGCGCAGAGATAAAAAATACGAAACACTTATAAAGTAGGTAATAACGATGATATATGTTTTGAGAATGCTTTCCACGCGACTATATGTTTCTCCGCGCTCCGCTCTGGATATGAGAAACGTCTTCCGTATTCATTTGCTGGATTCTGAAGTGCCCATTTGTCCAGTTCAGTGGGAAATATTAACTAGTCTAAAAAGTTGAATTTCTACCTCTCCATAAAATTGTTTTTCCCGTTTCGGATGGTAGTCCTCAGGTAGTGCTATCGATTTGTGGAGGCATGACTTAACTAAATGTTGACTATAATCATTGTCGCCCCTTTCTGTTCTCTCATGATAGAAAATGACAGGTATAGTTAAGTCATGATTATTGCAGCTACGAATTGCTGCCATGTATACATGGAACGACGTAGATTAGAATGAAGTTCCCGTATTTTTCAATGCCAAACGTTGATTTGGTAATTTGCGTTCCGTGACTTTGAATCCTCATAAGTAATTAAAAGTCATTGCCTTTAGGCTAAATAATTTGGTTTTTAATACATACCTACTCCAAAACGATATATTTTCGCTCTGTTTTATTTGATGAATCAATGGCAGTTATTACATTTGTAGAATCGATAATTTTGAATTGCAACATCAAAGCTAGAGTCTGAATTTGTTGGAAGTCGATGAGTCTCGCACTTGAGTATTGCGCAGCTTTCGATGATATATTGTTCTGCCAATCAGCATTTTGTAATCGTAATCATTTCAAAATTATGAAGGTAAATGAGCTTTTGTTTCAGCGTTGAGATTTAGTCAGTGGATAATTTTGTTCTCGGTGTTTGCCTTATATCATAAAAACCGCCAAGTGGAAAGCTATCACAAAAAAATTGTTATTTTCAAAGTCTTATTGTTTTTCAACATCTAAATATATATACCAAGAATTTCACACGGGAGGGATTCTTATTGTTCGCTTTAGTGGAAAACACATATTTATTTTAATCATCTGAGTTATAAAATGGTCGCTAAACCTATTTATATATTTAATCATTTGTTGTACACAGATCCATACAAAGAACAAAATAAACAGGAAACAAAGACACAACAGGCACTTCTTATCTCTTAAATAGAAATTTCCTTGGGAAATTTCGTACACCAGACCAGAGAGAAGTGAAATGGCAAGAAACGATTATGTATGTATATATACCCTACATTCAAAAGACTCTACTACCGTCAGATGACGCCCTTTTATCTCACAAACCTAGATATTTACTCTACATTTCATTTTACGGTTTGTGCCAGCGGTACAAATAAAAGTTTCAAATTAAATCCGCTGTCGCACGGTTGGTGAGGCGTCTCCGGCGCTACGGAATATGACACGAAAAACGTACGTTTTGTGTCTACTGTACGGAAGGACAAGTCATATTTATACCCACAAGAATATAATGTGCTTTAAATTTTTCAGTTACTTGTCTCTAGTCTAGGCTAGAGGTGAGCGAGATCGCGAGATTGCTCTGTCAGAAGTCTCATAGAAATTTCACATTTTGGTATCGACGGAGCATAGCAAGCTTGTCGAGTCTAAAACCTATTCGATGAAGAAGATGAAACCTATAAGAAGATGAAACAAGTTGTTTGGTTTCGGACACCGGTGGGTTGGTCACGAGTTGCGGCCCGTTGCAGGTGCCTACCAACGATTATTCTTGATTGGTCAAATGAACTGATCCATAAGATGCCTGAATCTAAAGGAAGAAAGACACACTGCACAAAGAATGCATCTATGTTGAAAACATAATGATGGCAAACGAGAACCTTTATCAACACCTAAGTAAATTTTCAAATTTATCTATAGACGCATCACTCGATGCTTTTTTTCTTCTTTTTATCGAGTGGGTTTATGAGTCTTCCAACAACTCGTAACATAAGGTAGATGTCAGTGTTTTCGCTGACTTCCTTCCCCTTGGAACCGGAACGAACACAGGCTGGTAATTTGCGAAACATCTTGCATTAATTAATTTTCAGTAAAATTTTTGAGAGCTCGCGCCAAATTTGTATAATACTCGTAGAAATATTATGAAAACACCTGCACAAAAGATCATCACCGTGGCAACAAATATTAAGCCAATCTCGCCAGCTAGTTACCGCACAAATACGACGACTTATGTAGTAGTTTATTAGTCAAATAGACCATAAATAGGTGATATACACGAGCCGCTCTTTGGCAAGTCCGGCTGGCACCGCCTGCGCCGGAGTCGCCCAGGTATGACCTGGTATTGCGCACGGCATGTCACTCACTACAACTATTAATTAATGCTAGTCGGTTTTTTTATGAAACGTATCTTCAGGAATTTTATTTGAGGTTATTACCGAGAGAGACAGAGTATTTCAGAAAGAGACAATTTTGTAGTGTATTATTTTTATGCAAACTTCCTATGATTAGCTGGGACCATAAATTACCAAACATGAATTTGAAATATGAAATTTGTTTTGGACTGCCGAAATATTAACTCTAAATATTAAGGCAAAAAATATCGTGACAAAGTATTATTATATCGTAATATAACAAGCAATTTATGATGTTATAATTTGTCTGTATTAAGAATTTGGAAATAACGTTATGTAGGATCAGCACTGCATTCTGTAGATGGCAAAAAAAATTGATACATGATAAATCATTCCAAAATATTTGATGTAAGTATATACAATGAATCAAAAACTAATAAACATGTTCAATTGAGTCTGTATATACAGTGCAGTAGAATTTACATGCTCATTGTATATTTAGACTAGTTTACCCGACTACGCGTGCTTTGATGGTGGAATAGAACAATAAGTGTGTTCGATACAACCGTAAATAATATTTAGCTTTTATCGTAATACAAGGGCCAGCAGGTGATTCCTGGCAGTCGTCCAAAACGTGACCAAACTCACACTCACATAACTGCCCACTACATACGCAAAATTGGCTCCTATCACAGCTATTATTAAAGACCAATTTGAAATACACGCGAACAGAAATCTTGAAATTGATGCCCAAATCTCTACGGCCATCTGCCTTGAGCACTATTTTTATTTTAATGCCTTTATAGTTCACTCGTCGTTCAGAAGTATTTCTATTATCTTACGAGTATTTTTGTAAGTTCATAACATAACTCATCATCATCACAAGCAAAAAGGTTGATTATGATATAACTGGTTGGAACTTGTAAAAATACGGCGTGTCGCCATTTAGTACAGAAAAAAAGAAAAATTCAATTTCTTTTAAAATTACTTTAAGACTGTCACATAAAACAAAATCAGTAAATGTCGCCAGCTTCGTAATACACAGGAAAGAGGTTTAATAACAGAAGTGTACTGTATATGTCACCGTAATATTGCATATACCGTTTGATCATAATCTATCTTAGGAAATTTATAATTTAACCTAACCTAACCTACAAAAGAGAACCAAATAAATAATTTAAAAAAAAACCTAACCTACCGAAAGTTTATAAACTGACGAGTAAGTTTATAAACTAACGGTTGTTACAATTTTACGCTGACATATCCAACAAAATATAGAAATTGGATGATTGTTTAGTTTATTACCTGATCATTTTTGTACCTCGGAGGGAACTTCAGTTTACCCTACTGCCAAACGGAATAAACAATGTTGTCTTTCCCCGGACTAACAATAAAATATCCCTAGGGCTTCCAAGTTGCAAATTCTTGGAATATCTTTCTGTTCATGTCAAATCTGTTGTTACTCATTTCTGTGGCGTAGAAGGCGTCTACGATCATGAGCGTACATTTCGTAGCAAAAGGCTGCTACGTCGGTGCTACGTAGCATTCCGTAGAGTTCCTTTGCGTTACGATCGCTACGCCAAATATTACTCCGAAAGTATTCCGTACTTCCTAATAATGCGATTATCGAATAAAGATTGCACTATTCGTACTATATTTTAAATATTATAAGCTGCATACCAATATATTCGATTTCGTAGCGAGATGCCCACTATCGCGCTTAGTCAACTTTTCATTATTTTCGTACAAATTTTATGTGATAAAAGCAGTTTTGGGACCTTTTCAGAGCCTCTTATATTGTCTTACTTTAGAGTGGGTTTTCGAGTTGACGAACGACCCGATGAACCCTGATGTCAGTTTTATAAACCACATATTAAAACACCTAAGTATTAATTATAATTTATTAATACCTACCTAAAACACCCTAGGGCCCTTCTAGTTACTGATTTATAAAGTATGCCTGAGAAGAGAATATTATATTAGATCATTTTAAAGAAAATAAGAAAGAAGTTGACCTTGAAGATACACGTGCCATTTTTAAAAACATCTTCCTAAAACACGCAAGAAAGCTATGACGTGCACACAGTGACATACGCACAGATAAATTTAGAATGACGGGAATTTCGCAATAATGTTTAACAGATGAACATTTTATGACGTATCTTCTGATTACGCACATGTGACATCTTTATTTTAATAATAATGAGAATCGAAATTAAAGAAAGTGTAAGAAGTGGCCACTCTTTTCAAGATCGACATTCAATCAAAGCTTAGGCCCGTATTTATAATCAGGTCTCAAGAGTGACAGCGAGTTTGAGTTCGTATCAGAAACGTAATTTCAATACAAAATGACCTGTCAAATCCGTACTCAATATTGCTCTCAATCTTGAGATTGCTTTAAGTATAAATTGTGATTTTATGGATTACGAAATTCAGAATTTCTTGCAAGTTTTAGGAAGATGTTTTAAAAATGGCACGTGTATCTTCAAGGTCAACTTCTTTCTTATTTTCTTTAAAATGATCTAATATAATATTCTCTTCTCAGGCATACTTTATAAATCAGTAACTAGAAGGGCCCTAGGGTGTTTTAGGTAGGTATTAATAAATTATAATTAATACTTAGGTGTTTTAATATGTGGTTTATAAAACTGACATCAGGGTTCAGCTCATTAGTAAAGCAAGCTACTATCCGCTTAAATTGTTTTATTTGGCTACGTTATTCCTGCTTCAATGTTCTAATTAGCCAGCGCAAGATAAATATACCGAATGTGAGGGACAGCGTACCAGAATCTGATAGGGGTTGCTCTGTCAATGAAACTTAACAACTTTAACAAGGAAAATCTTTCAGGAAATGAAAAAACTAATGAATCTACCTAGCCTTATCCCGTATCTCACGGGGTCGGCTACCTAATCTAGGTGATTGAACGAGGTTAAGGCGGTTTTTACACAGAGCGACTGCCATCTGACCTCCGCAACCCAGAAGGGAAACCAGATCAAATCCTAGATTAGGTTACTCCATCGGGCCCTCAAAATCTTAATTACATAATACTCAAAAAACAACAAGCTTGGATAATTCGCTTGTGATTGGCCACTTTGCAAGTTTAACGAGAGCAGGACCGCTGCACGTTAATAAAGTGTTTAGTTCCACTAAAATTATTTCACGAGTGTTAAACTTGGCCACCGTAAACAGAACGTAACCGTTACACTAGACATCAGCTGGTGACTAAACGGTGCCACTTTATCACCAAAATAATAATAAAATATATTGCACTACTCGCACATGTAGAGATAGTCTGCGTTTGCTACGATTCTGTTGCCAAAGACTGGAAAAGATATGGTGAAATTACAATGATGAGCGCAATAATATTACAAAGTTACAGAGATGCATACTTAAATTACCTGGTGGTAAAAGTAAGGCCCGGATTTATAATCAGCTCTTGAGACTGACAGCTAGTTTGAGTACGTATCAGAAATGTCAGTTCAGTACAAAACAGCCTGTCAAATCCACACTTAATATTGCTTTCAATCTTGAGATCGCTTTATAAATACAAGCCTAAATGCCTAATATACACTACTTAAACAGTTTTCACAATTTCCAACAAATAAGGGGTTTTCCAAATGCTAAATAATGCGTTAATCATTTTATTTTTGTATTTACCTATTGACGTGCAAGGAAATACTCCAAGGACAATAATTTTGCGAAAACTTGTGCAGTTTTAAGGAAACAAATATAATTATGTGTTTACCAGACATTTTATGACGTAAGGTACTCGTATTTATCCTACTTAAGGAAAACATTTTTATACATTAGCTATGTTATTTATTTACTTACATGAATTATGTACAATATAATGTTATTATAATGTATGAGATGAATAATGATTGAAATGAAAATATTCGACGAAGACAATCATGAACCAATCTGTAGTCCTGCTACGGCGTAGCACTTCGTAGCCGCCGTAGCCAGGCTACACGGTTGGTAGCAAAAAATACAACTTTCAAAGTTTGACTTCAAACCTTGTGTTTTGAGTAAATTATTGGATAAAATTTATTTTTAATGTATAAAATAAATGTCATGTATCTCAAATAATGAGACTTAATCATATTTAGCAGTAAAATATTTCAAAAACGGAAGCATTTTCAAAATTTAATTTAATCGAAATGTCGTTTGCACGTTTCGATTTCCCGCGTTTGACAGACGACTAGTAGCATCGTGCGGTGTAAAAGCGGTCGCTGGCACGCGGCCCGCGGCCCACCACGGAGCTTATAAAAGGCAGCTACATCCTGCTACCGCGCCCGGCGCGTCGCATTCTCTACTCTATCCCCATGGGGCGCGCTAACCACACACGATAGTACCCACAAAAAAATAATACATTAATTAATGTATATGAATACACTGTGATTAGGGACCAAGTGATAAGTGATACGGTAAGTCCGTTTTCCTGTGAATATAGTGTTGCCAGCCGAGGACTGTGATCTGTGAAATGTGACTGTTCAGTGCAAGGACGAGGAAACCAGCGAACCTGGATCGGAAATTGCGGATTTTCAGTGATTTAGCGCCTAAACAAATACGAATATAAAGTGTGGATAACGGGAGCCAGTGTTGCCAGAAGGAAATAAGTGTTAATAGTGACAGTGATATTACAAGGAGAATCGTTTCGAGAAAAAGTGCCCTGTGTGACACAAATGTACTCTCAGAAACAAATATTACAATGGACTGTTTACCGTTTGTAATACAGTAACTGCTTGAAAGTATAGAAAACGTGAACTTTTAAAAATTATAATAATAGTTATTGAACTTTAGTTCTAACTTTGGCTTTTAGCGAAATTGTAACTTTGATCCTTGGACATGTCACTGTCACGTTTAACTTCTGTCAGCACTTCTCCTAGCTCTATAGTATTTCCAACTCGGTGCTAGTAAAAACTACGTCAAAGTTTCATGTCTTTTTATTCAAAAACACATTTCAAAAATAAATTATACGTATTGGCAAATTAGTTAAGTTACTAAATCTACTATTTCAATATTTTGTTATATCTAATAACTAAAACTTGTTTTATAAACAAGATTTTTGATTAAAAGACATGAAACTATGACGTAGTTTTTTCTAGCATCGAGTTGGAAATACTATAGCTAATAATAACCGTCACTTTTCCGCTCACTAAGATTTCAGTAAACTGACGAAAATATAACACCAATTAAAATTAGAGTTCAAAGTCCGCTGAAAGTTTACAATTAGGCTGAATTTATGCTCCGTCAATTACTCGAATGACGTCACAAATTTACCTACCCATTACGTCATCAGACATACGATATGGGAAATTTTCATGAATCTAGTTTATTTTATCGTAAAAAGTGTATTTATTTGTTTAATCAAATCGCTAAAGAGCTGTCGATTAGCTTTTGACGTCAAACTATTAAATAAACTATAAAATTCTCAGATCTAATCTTACAATCAGTTGAAGCAATGAGAGATTCAATGAAATCATCGAAAAGTTTAAATGAAGGCGTTGTTGAAAACAGTTGAATTTGTTCAGGAAATGCGATAAAAACTGAATAAAACTATATCGATTCGGCCTTACATTAACTGCCGGCCGTTTTTCAAACCGTTACAACTGGTTGTAAAATTACAAACGTTTCCGATTCAGAAACCAGAGATCGCACATCTCTGAACAAAGCACCTAATATTAGCCGGATAATATCAGAGATACTAAATCTTACGTCAATACGCAGTTATAACCGCGGGATAGAAATAAATTCGCGTCGATTCAAACGTATATCTGTCAGGCGCCTCGATTCTGACAAACAAACATTCCCTATTATTATTAAAAATTGTATAGGATATTATGAACAGCAAAATAATCCTCATATTGCAGCATACTTGTTTATAACAGCAAAATAAGAACACCTGAATCTGAATTAGAGCTAGTAAATATATGTAAATTTAATCCTATATTTCGCACGATTCCTAAACGACTATATGTAACTTGAAAACTTGTATGATTCTGCAGTAAATCAAAGTATAGTTCGATGTCATGCTTCTTTGTTTTAAAAGTAAAATAAAAGTGACAGGGCTACAAAAAATGATGAAATTAGATTTGCGTTTGCTAGAATCGACACGGATGTGCCAGACATTTTACAACAAGTGTCAAAACTTCAAAACAAAATGATTGAATCGAGTTGAAGATTTTCAGGCAAATGGATAAAAAAAAAACGATTTCTTTTTGTTCATTTTTTATTTGTGTTTGACGTCGTTTAATGTCAAAAACTTTTAGATCAAAGACTGCTGAACATTTTTTAACATATTATAAAATTCTTAACTTACTGCGCTAACCCCAAATAATGGGATATGGGCAAGCGACCCATATTAATGATAATAATCCCGACGTATTCATTAATCCTTCTAATTGAATAACTAATCATTCTAACTGAAACATACAGGGAAGAGGGCAAAGACGACAGCTCTCAAAATAGAGCTGCATTCAGTACCAATCAGACACGGTTAAGCATCCGTTGTAACATTTGTCATAAGGACAGACGCTGTCCAAAACAGACTTGGCAATAGTTTTAACCTTCCTAATATAAACTTGGTCGTCCCTTGCCCGCCAACTGCCCTAGCTAGCCCTGCCAAGAGTGCGTTACGACATACGATAATTCTATTTCGATTATTATTTTACCTTGCGTTTATTTGCGGAATGACGGATCACCGAATACTGCGGCATTGCGGCAGGAAAAAAGAAGTTTTTACTGTGTCGGCCTAATGCGCTGATAAATGAGAGCAATTCGACGTTGTAAATGACACGACGTTAACATAAGTCGAAATCTGTCATTTCTATCAAGAGAGAACAGAAAGGGACGGCGGTAATTTTAGTTGAGATATAGATAAGTCGTGTCTCATCGAATCACCCTTGTCATGGGCCCTACACTTTGTTGTTTATGCACTTCTAGAGCTTACATTTATGTAGTAAGACCTAAATATATAAATAAAACGTATATCAAAAATTGAAGAAATAAGTATATACTAACAAATAAAATCCAAAAAATAGGATCCCAGAAAAAACGAACTATTTTAAACTGAAATCAAAAAGCAACACAATCAGTGAAACAACATGAACGCGTTGTTTAAAATTAAAAGATAAAAATATTTTTTGTGTGATGTAGTAAATACCTCTTTTATCCAGTCCAATTCGTAGTTAAGTAGATCTACGCGTATCGTGCGTATGCGCACTCGTTACATTATGTAGGAATTTTAAAAGCTTGGCGTATAAAATATGGATTACACCTACACCTGTTATTCTTTGCTAGCATTGAGAAGTAAAAAATGAGAGTTTTCTGTCGACAAGAATATATAGAATAGATACAATGTGCACGTACAATAATGCTTATATAATTTTTCATATATACAACGTGTAACAGAAAGGGTATATGCACCCTGAAGGTTGTGAATCTACCCACAAAATTGAACCACTTTTCACATGGATCGTAGTTAAGCCGATAAACAAAAAAAATGAGCTCCCATACAAAATACATCTGCTGATAGCGTATTTAGTATGAGACAGCATTGTTTTTTAATTATACTTCTGGGGAATAGTTGTTCAGTTTCATTGGTAAATTCATATTCTTCAGTTAAAATTTTATTTCTTTCTGTTACACGTTTCATAATTTAATACATTTAAGCACTACGTGGTTATATACCGGGTGTAAGGGACAGCGCAACAGAAACTGATAGGGGTTGCTCAGTCAACATAACTGAACAACTTTCTCCAGTAAATTCTTTCAGGAAAAGAAAATAAAAATTGAATTTCTCATACAAAGTGAACACCTCGATCAGACAATTTGTAAAAGCAAAAAAAAAAACATGTTCTGAAAGAATATCCTGGTGAAAATTATTCAGTTTCGTTGACTGAGCAACCCCTATCAGTTTCTGGTACGCTGCCCTTTACACCCGGTATGATTTTCAGTGTGATTGAAATAATTTGGTTCAGTTCTACAAAAAAAGTGCCGTATATACGTAAACACTAGGACGCCACATGAATGCAGTTATTTATTTGTGTTTGCTAAAGTACCTAGTATCTACACAAACTAAAATTTTATCGTAAGTAAAACTAAACAAACATTGAGTAGGAATTTGCAAGTAACTAATATATGTTCGCGCGTTGATGTCTTTTGTATGTAGCTTTGTTCAAATGAAAGCAATAACATTAAGTTGTGTATTATTTGTGCTCAACATTAAGTTGTTAAAAATAACATTTTAATTCGGCATGAGCCTTATAGAGAATACAACTTTATAGCTTTATAGCATAGAGACGAACCTTGCAAAGCTCAGAAAAGCTCTCTAGTAATCCGGCTACGTAGGTATTTGCTCATAAAAACAAAGGTTTCATTCTAGCGAGACAGTTTCCACGCAAGGTCAGGGAGCCCTCAGCATGTCGACCTTGAGTGTGAATGTCCACGATGTAGGACGACCTCGGTAGGTCCGCCAACAACAACAAGACACCATTCATTGCGCGCTGGGAGTCAATGCTCTCGCTACGAAGTGGGTTAGGAAGCAATGGATGCGAAACTGATTTATTGCTTGGCACTATGAATACCTTAAATGGATTTCAATTTTAAACTTAGTTATAAAATATGATGTCTTTATAATTTCACGTTATGAAACTTGAAAATAAAATTGCAAATGTTTACCAACTAATTAATCAACTAAATTAACTTTTTAATTGTGACGTCAAGCACATTAAATGTTTGACGTCATAATATCTTAAATGTTTCCTATCAGATAAATTATCAATCAAATTAACTCGAATCTAATGAATACTGGTTACATTATAATACAAATTACTTAATATAAATTGCTGTACAAATGTGTGTTAAATTAATGTTTTAATTTATTTTAATTGAACCTATTTAAAATTGAATCGAGACAGACATGCAAATAAATCAAATATTCCTCTTCATCAAAAGAAAATGAAAATTTTAAATCGATTAGAAATCCTCAGCTAATAATATAACTTTCAAAGTATCTGTGAATGTTGCGCTGACGTATTTGTATCCAGTAATTTGGTGCGCTATGACGAAACACTAATATTAACGTTATTGCCCGTAAAACTAGCAGTAATCTCCAGCAGAAGTGATTTTTAATCGCCCATCAATTTGGCGCCAGCGTGTTTTATTACTAGTATTGAAATGTCTCTATTTTTTAACAGATTCCACAGATCAAATTGTGATGTGATACTTAGTCCAAAATATTTGACAAGTTAAAAACTTGATAGTCTGTCAAAGCTAAATCATATAAAAGAAATAAGATATACTTTAACTAAAATTTCGTAAATGTTGACCAAAGTTTTGATAGCAATATGCGTGTCGATACAGGGTTATTTTTTGTTATTTACATATGAAATAGGTTAGGTACATACTCAATTACACCGTATCATACCTCTTAGTATAAAGAAGCCAAAGTTTAAAACAACTAAAATCGTCTTTACGTCACATCTGTAAAATTACCTATGTGGTACTTATTTTTCAGATGGGTCAACTGTGTGCGTATCTTTAATTACCTATATTGTATTTTTTCCGGACTGATTAACAGGCGTGCTTATTGTATTATTGTTTACCACCTTGAAGTAAAACAGAATACCTAATTAACTAGTATCTGCTTTTTACAAAAATCGCTTCTGCTTTCGAAGCTTGACATACCATCTGAAATATTCTTACTGTTAAAATGAATTTAAACAGAGGAATCTTTCGTTCTTTTCTTGTAACTTTTAAAATCATTAGTGTTGTCACCAAATTCTTTTCTGCGATCATTAAAGTCAATGAAATATCCTCGTTTTTATTCCAGACACGAAAATAACGTTAACATTGGCATTCAGATGTGTTATCTGTGATTTTCTATTTTCACACTCTAAATATATTTCAAGTGCTGTAGCGAGGCTGACATTTTTGCTCTCTGGGAGAATGTTATCATAAATTAGCTCCTAAAGTGCTCAGTTTCGAAGTGCGGACTTTAATTGGTTTTTGAGCTCTATTTTCTTGTACCAGTTTCTTGAAGTTGCGAATAAAAAAATCTTGTGATTATGTCGCATTTATTTCAACGCAACCTGGCCAAAAGTTAACGAAAAATCATAACATAAAATATCTGAAAAGTAAATAAGTTTTCTTCTTCTTGGGATAAAGGCTGCATAAAAAAGTTTGTAAGCCTGAGCTCAGGTCAAACTCAAAACGAGATTTTATTAAAAAGTTTTGTTTTACTGATTCCATTATATTAAGTGAGTTGGCGAATCTATATATAAATTTTGTCTTTGCTTACCTCCTACAGTGAAAAAAAAAAGTGACACTTTTACTGAGGTCATAATTTTTTTACAAGTAGGGCATCGGTCAAGCTAGCCGCAGTTAAAGGGTTATCCATTAATTCCTGGACACCCTGTATAATCTACTGAAATATGAAAATTGTTATTGTTAAGAATCTTTAGAGATTTAAAAACAAAAAACAAAAAGTGACTCTAGTGAGGTTATGTGAAAATTGAGGTTTCTAGTCTCTACCAGCGTGTAGTCTAGATGCTAGACTAGAACGAAACCGCTATTAGAAAGCAACAATTTTAATCCCTATTCGTGCCTGCCTACCGAATAGCAATAAACCCTTACGAATGAATTTACCCCTTAAGGATTTACTTCTATAATTCTTTCTTAAATGGGGAATGATTCCATAAAATCACCTAAAAAATTTACATGTTCTGTTTTAACCTTTGTTGGGATAAATGTAAAAAAAAATGCATCAGTATTCATATCTCCAGTTGTCCTGGTTGTGCATAATTCATGCATTGCAATTTAGATCTGAAGCACATCTGATGGGAGTTTATTTGAAAATTTGTTCCTGCTTAAGGGTGCAATACATACATTTAGTTTAGTAGAGTCGTTTAAGAGCAAAATGTTAGGAGTAGAGAACTAGAGAGAGCAGAGCTCGACCCGGGCCGCGGTCGCTATAAAAAGATCATCATAGGACGCCCCGCGACATGCAACCCTGGAAGCGAGGCGGCTGTGCCACCGAGTACTGTTGCCAAAATAATTAAAGAAATCTCCGTCGGTGTCCCTCCGCCGCCGCGCCCGCGCCGCCGCTCTAAAACCGTCGCTCTACGCCCGGGAGTCGCTACTCGGGGCGCGGCGGGAAAACATCTCCCGCGTCACTCTTATTTCTTCTTTCCTTCTCGACGCTGTCGAAAAAATTTTACCAGTAAGTTTTCATAAGCACCTTCCTAATTCGAAAGTATCGTGTGTGAAGTACCTCCAAGTGTGTTATTAAGTGCCGTAAACAGTTTCCAAAGGTTTAGTGATTATAAATAAGTGATAAAGTGTTACATAACGCAACGAAAAACTATGAAGATGTTTTAAAAATTTAAAAATACCGCACTTTGTAGGCGCCTGGTGCACTGAAATAGCACCGTGTCACGTGGTACATAGTCGACCTATGGTATCGCTCCACATTAGTGTACAATCATAATTATTAATCGCTTCTTTAATACCTTAATTGCATAATAATTACTTTCTATTTATTTATTTGTGTTATCTGTTCGATTCACATTATTTATTCTTTTCCCTAGAATATATTTGTTGAATAAAAAGTCCCTTGTTTGACTCTGGTTAGGTTAGAAATCTTTAGAAATAGTTCGTGGCCTACGAAACAGGTGGCGTCACCGTCAACCAGTTATACGTCACGTCAGTTGGGAAAAAATGACGGCTGCATTGGATACGTGTTCGTGTGGTTTATGATATTTACGAGAAAAAGTATTAGTTTAGTACAGAAACTAGTTATTATTCAATAAAATATAAAGCGGACATAAATTAAGTGAAAATTTATCTAAAGGAACAGGTTCTCATGTAATAAAAGACTTCTTGGTGAGTGGAATAGTGATGAAACGGTTTTACGGTGCTTCTGATCTAGGAAATCGCTGGTTACCTATATAATCTTGTCCTAATTTTGTAAACGGAACACCTCGTGCTGAGGTAATAAGCGTAGCATGCTGAAGAATGTAGGTTTGAGCCTTGGTTTGAGCACTTCTGTTGAACTTGCAAATCGGGTGACCTCTTGCAAAAATAATTGATGGATTTGACAAGAGTTCGTAAATAAAAAGTCTTCAATTTCTCGAGTGCGTAGTTTTGTATCGTTTATAATTGTTGTGAGCGCGTGGATACGGCAGCCAGGTCGGTCAGGTCGGGTCCCGCGGTCACATCAGCAACATAACCTCAACGCGGCCAAGCTTCGATGATGACTCGTCATTCGTGTCTAACCTATATTCTCTTGTCTTCTAGAACTGACGGCAACGTAAAAATTCCACCATGGAGGACGCGCACGCGAAGACAGTGGAAGAAGTCCTAGGATATTTTGGGACAGATCCAGACAAAGGTCTTACTCCAGACCAAATCAAAAGGAACCAAGAGAAATATGGACCCAATGGTGAGTAACTTTACATTACATTATTTTAAAATGACCAGTCAGAACAGGAATGTGTTAATGCCTATCTAATAAGAAATATATAGAAAATTTAATAAAATGTAACAAAGGCAAGAGTTGCCCGTAATCTCCACAAAATCATTTCTACATACATACATACATATAATCACGCCTCTTTCCCGGAGGGGTAGGCAGAGACCACATCTTTCCACTTGCTACGATCCTTACATACTTCTTTCGCTTCATCCACGTTCATTAATCTTTTCATACACGCTCGTCGGTTTAGGGTACTCTTGACCTGACCTTTCTTTAGGACGTCCCCGATTTGAAAATCATTTCTATTGGATGTTTTATACAAATTAAGTTAAATAATTATTGTAAAATACTACATTTCATACAAATATGTATAGTTCATAATCATACATAGGTAACACCAATAAGAAATATAAAGTCTTTGTTTTATGACATGGCTATTGTTAAAACACAATTTAGTCTAAACCATGCACAAATAAAAATATAGCTTATAAATACATAACAGTGTTTTTCCTGAAAAGGCTTTTCAGTAAATCTATCTTTCTTTCAATCAATACTTCAAAAACATTATCTCACACTTTCACTTTCCGCTACTTTAAGAATCTTAAATTCCAAAGAATGTAAGGTTGAACGACTTTGCTAAGAAAAGAATATTACAGTGACAGAATTGTGAGAGTTTATTTTATTCCATAACAAAACATTTCTAGGTCATTTGACCAAGAAGTGTTTGTTATAGTAATTTGTGTACTGGATGTTGAAACAAGCACAGGATGTGTTTGTGTAATCCTAATTATTGGTCTGGGGACATCCTCATTCTATGCAAGTAGTTAGCTCTCTGTTTTATTCAATTATAAACTTTATTTACTTGGAGTATAGAGATTTATTTTATACAACATCTTCAATACTACTTTATAGACGATTTGTTTCATTATTTGTGTTTCTTTAAAACTGCAGAATTGTAATAAATATTACACAATAAGGAAGCTAAATTATCTTATAGGAATTTTTACTGCTGGGAAATATCATATTAATGGAGGAAAAATTATTAAGGCATTCATGAAACTATATCATCAAAAGTTAGTTGCCAATAACAATGTAACTAACATATAGAATAGTTTGCTTTCAGAATTTGTTAACCTAGATTATTATCATAAGATAAGATTGTCATCATAAATCTTTCTTTTTGTTTCAATGTAGCAAATACATTTACTCCATGCTAAGATTTCCTACTATCTGATGCAAATTTATGCTGACTAACATTCAATATGGAGTACTTTCAATTCAATTATATCCATTAAAATAGATATCTAGTTGCATACATCTAGGTTACTAGGTACTAGTAGGAGAATAATCTTTGCATACATAAAAGATAACCCATTTAATTTATCTTAGAATTTCACAAATTAAACAACTTGGTTACCAAGTTTTAGCCTAGAGGCCTATTAGGTGGCTTAGAAACTCGGACTACAGGAATTATCAGGTCATTCATCAACTTAACAATTCACTTGATAGATGATGAAGACCCAGTTTTACCATTGTATTAAATAATATTCTATTCTATAATAAAATAAAATGAAATATTAGCAAAATTCTGCACAATTCTATAATAAAATAAAATGAAATATTAGCAAAATTCTGCACAAAGGATAAATCATGTAGTAACAGGTTGTCAGAAGTTATTTGAAGGTCTGCCAGCCGAGCAGCTGAGCACAGCTGGACATGAAACTCATGAATCATGCTGTGTTGACATGGAGGTTTAAAATTAGAGGGAAACCAGCTTTCAAAGGGATAACTTGACATTGTTATTTGCTCATAAAACATTTTCTGTCAGAAATAAATCCCACATGCCTCTTTTTACAAGCTTATAATATAATGTTTACTTATGCCCTAAATCTTTTTATCCACAATTTATGAGATTTATGTAGGTATCAGTGTATGATGAAAAATGAATAGTTGGTTAATCAATTAATTCTAGCTAGTGATTAACAGTCTTCAAGTAATCAATATTTGGGGACATCTCGTAATTTAACCTACCTTTACAATTAACCTATTTCCAAACGCTAATCAGCATTATAAATTGAAAGTTCAATTGTAGACAAATACCAAAAACGAGGCTAGTTCATTGGGTTGAATTGGTAACTTATTTTCTACCTGATTTTAGCTAATCGAAGAACATCATTAATTACTTCCAAACATGATTTTTTATACATACTCTTTGTGATTCAAATATTTGCGAACGCAACGATGTGAGTTGTCTAATCGGTCGTGTAAATTAAATAAAAAATGTCGAATAAAAGTTAAAAAGGACGAAATACATTGTAGAATTTTGAGCTAATAAAACTAAACAAAGATATAGTAATTTATTGTCTTTAATAAAGGTAATCCCCACTCATGCATGATATAAAGACCTCAATGTTGTTGAAAGGCCGTTAACAAGCGCTAGACTATTAATTTACGACTACATGTCAACAGATCAAATTCACTAACGCATAAAGATGATTGACGAAGTTCAAATTGAAAGGCTAATTTATTGAGTTCATCATTATATTTTCTGGATATTTTTGAAGACCAAATTAGTTTCTGAATTAAAATTATAAACTTCCAATTTCTCTTGGGAACTCAATTTTCCATAGGAAGTGTAGGTGCAAGAATGTTTTTGAAACATTTGCATTTAAAATTAAAGTAAAAGTAATCAAGCCGAATAGGCAACTCAGCTGCGAGCATCTAGCTGGCAACACATCTTTGAAGCACAGCAGCAGATATTGTAATGTGCATTTGATGATCGATGATAAGACCGAGTTCAGTACACGCGTGGATGACGGACGGTCCGTCATGTGCGTCAGAATGTGTATTTATAGTCGTTTAGTCTGCGGAGCTTGGTGGCCAGCGCTCGGCGGAGCACGGTGGTCGAATTGTCAGTGGTGCGTGTGCTTGAGCATCGCACTCCAACGCGCCCTCAGCCGTGACAATATCGCTGGACACTCCACGACGATTATAGAACGCCTTTATGCTCGCCGGCTTTGACCTAGAAAGATTTTCACACCTGCTTTATAAACTGTATCAAAGTTAAGGCCGATAGTAGTTTTATTTTTAAAGTAAAATATTGCAGCATAGTAAAGATTGACATACTAAATCAGCAAAGCGGGGTATCTATGAAATTATTACAGGTGTAGAGACGATAAAAAATCGATACGATATCAGTATGTGCTTACAGTACACTTTTCTCGCGTTATCTTTATCAACAATGACACATTTGGCTAATGCATCATCCAAAGACAACCGCTGTTATTATCGGAAAATCGTTACTTTCGCGTTAAGGGTACTGATTTTTGCAGAGATGGAAATACAATAGCGTATTTAGCTCTTATCGTCGGGACTTATTTATTCATTTTGTTATGTAATTAAGTGTTAATGAAAATGTTTAATAGCAACTTTGATCGTAATTTACTTACTGGCAAGGCAATGTTTTAAAAAAGCAATAAACTAAGTTTTTCCATTAAAAGTTACCTGATAAGTACAACAATCAGTACATACTTCTTACTTTCAACTTGTACATCTCTTTATTTTCATTATAGTCATAGAGCATAAACCGTTAAAGCGTGAACAATCAGTTAGTATTTCACGATTTCATTATGTTTCGGTCATAGATCTCGAGAAACGTAGAATACACACCGGCTCGAAAAGTAAAACTAAACGATTAGTCGTTTCTTTTAATTATACACCGGCAAAAGTTAGACAAGACTGTTTATTATCTCAGCTTTGTAGAGTCGGTTCAATTTCGGCCCGGCTACCGAGAAACGCGTAAACCACGCGTCAGTCAGACGATGAAAACTCGGTCATAGTACGGAAAAACTCAAGCCAGAATACATCGTGAACATTATAAACGCAAAAATGATCCTTAAATAACACCTCTGTCGCTTCCGTACATCGTTTACATAAATTATTCTCCCAGCCTATTAGCACGCAATGTTGTTGTGGTTTTAAGATAATTTTGTACATTAAACTTGAACGCCGATCGTCTGGTCACGGACGCGCTAATTTAAATCAGTTTTTAATAATAGGCTTTGTTTAGAATTGAATAGAGCAAATCCAATAAAGAAGATTTAATTCCGATCAACGGAGTTTGCAGCATCGTCAGACGAGAGTTCACTGATAAATCACCCGACGCTTCTGACATTGCTATTGGCTTACATGTTTAAATTCGTTACGCATTTTATGTTCATTGATATTGATAACGAACAGCCTTACACAGTAACCCATATACAATACAAGCACAGTACACGATGCGCACAAGCACATGCACAACTGATAAAGCAGGCCAGTTTACACAGATTTAGCGGAGTGCAAATAGTTTCGATCCCGCCGCCTAGCGTGGGCGCTACCGGTGTTTCTAAACAGAAACAACAGGCCAGGGAAATGTCTCAATTTGCGTGGCGAGTAGGTGCTTGGTGCCTGGCGCATGCAGTGCATTAGGCAGTTAATCGGACGATATCGACAACCGGCGCCGGGAATTCAGAGTGCCTAGAATCTAGATGCTAAAATATTATATAGGCGGTCAGCCGGTTTATTTTAGACGGTACGTTGGCGGGTTGCGTCTGACGCGCAATCCACGCAATCTATCTTATTTTTATTTACTCAAAAATAATTCAACTCTCCAGCCAATTGACGCATTTTGTCAACAAGTATCAAGTATGTTTCTGTTACACTAGAGTTATTTGATTGAACTATTTCGCATTATCACGATGTTGCTAAGTGGTGCAGAAAATCCATTTGTCACACATTTTACTTGCTCACTTGGCACAATGGGCTCAATTCTAAATGCCTCTTTCAAAATCAAATTAAAATTCGTCTCTTTACCTTTAGTGTATTGAAATATCTATGACTTACCGTTGTAATTATGTTCTTGACACTATTCCAATAATTTTAGCCGGCATAAAATAAGGTGGCAGTGTAAAAAGTGCCAAAACCTTTTCTAATTAAGCCAGAAGGAAATTTTTAGATTTACAAAAATTAAAGGAAAGGCTAATTTAAGAGTCTTATAAAGTGGCAACAGAATTGAACCCAGCGCTCATATAAAATATAAATAAACTGAATAGATTATTTATCAATTCGTTGCGTTAACTGGGACACTCGCATATTTTCTAAAGTTGGCAAAAATAAAGCAAAATAAATACGAACGAAAGTGTCACAACTCACAACGCTTTCACCCTTGGCCGAATCGACAAAGGAAAGCGCTCGTACGAAACGTTCAACGCCTTTCAGTCAAGATAACGTTTTCCTGAAAGTAGATCGGAAATAATTAACTGGGAGAAAAATTATTTCTTGATGTTATTTTTTGACAGACATTTCGACCACTAATAGTTATGGTTAGAAAAGCGTTACCAGGCTATGTGAGCAGCGAAGACCTATATCAAAAGATCAGTTTGGGGAAGGCTCGAACCTCGAATTATGTGTTGCCAATGCCAATGTGCCCCAAATTAGGACGTAAATGTAGGTAGGTGTTCTACGCTAACTCTTGCTCTTTTAATATTAATTGGATTGACTAGTTAGTATGATAGAGTTGGCTGAAATATTTTGCCCTATTAATCAATTTGAAACAATAAACAATTCGCCTGTTGCACGTCCAATGGCATCAATTGAAGTCAAGGCCGCCACGCGCCACCTGTAGCATGCTTACTTTAAACGGTTCATAACTTTTTCCGATCACGCAATACTATGTATGCTAGGATTTTTTCCTGATAATGAAAGAAATTCCTTCTTCTACGCGCCCTATAGGGAGGCCGAGGAGAACATCAGTAAAATGAAACCAGCACGATTTCTAATATAGGTCTTTTAGTGGCCATAGTATTGATATTCATATCACGTGCGAGTTATGCTTGGAGATCTTTTTATGAAATAACCCGCGTCAGCAGTCTTCCTGGCGCCGGAGTTATAGACCTACCTGTGTCGACTTTATCTTTGGCCAGCTATGTGCTAAGTTGCTGATGCAGCAATCTCGACTCCTTGACTAATTGCACCTATTAATCCTCGGCTTTCTGGCAGCAGGAATGTACGCAAATAGAACGATACGACGATCGATTTGACGCACATTGCCTGATGTTTAGTCCATCAACCGCTAAGCCTGCATTCTCACAACATTACAATAATTGATTAGCGTTAGTCATTATGTGGATAATAGACAATTGTATCCGGAAGGTTGACGACGTAGTGATGACGTCAGCAGCGCGAGGTCGCGACATGAGACGTGGCCCGATGTGACCGGTGCAAGGAGACGTACGATGTTACTCAACATTGAATAATACACTTAGTTGGCTTCTCTGTCATCGACACCTAGCAATAAACGAGAACTTCGAAAGAACAAAATGAACGAGACAAAATGTCATAAAACCTTTGCCTTCCTTGTTTTGCTGTATTTACATTGGGACGCATAAGAGACCCTGACCTTTTTTCCCTTTAGGACTGCCTATGACGTCTGCCCTTCTGTATACATCTTATATCTACGTGTAATATTAGCACAATAACAATAAAACTGGTTTTATTCATGGTCAATACTTTACTTTTCATTTGCGTCATACCGCAATCTCGGATGAATCCCGTAAATGGAAACTTTTTCCTCTTACAACATACTTTTCCTTCATGTAGTACGTTTCCTTCCTGACTCGTCTATATTTCGATCCCGTCGCGTATAAAAATATCTTGATATTTACAATCTAAACTAATTCAAAGTTTAATAACATCATATACTTATCAGGCAAAGATAAGACGTCGCGACATTGTTTCATTAGATTTTTTTCTTTGTTCGACATTAGTTTCGGCTGAACTGAACAATACCTTGGGCATATACAAATTGTAGGTGCGATGAGCATTAAAAGATTAGACAAAGAGTCTGAGCGCGTGATTTATTTATGTTAAGTAGGTACCTGCGCCTGCGCAGTAGAGCTAGCAACCTGTTCGGCTGATAACGCGCGTTTGTTTTGTATGCGGAAGAAACAAGGTTATCGGCGCGTCTTGGTTTTGCTGTACGTAGAGTCAGCTATAGTGCTTCCAATATCATGATGAAAGTGGCAAAAAAGGAACTAAGGCCTGTGCTAAGGCGGGCCGTCTCCTTAAGTATACATCGTACATGCAATCGTAATGCGTGTGACCCTCAGAATAAAAACTCTTTGTCCTCGTTGCCAACGTCATAATTTTGACAGCTCCCCCAACATGCAGTGCCCCCCGTCCAAGTTCATTATGATCTTTGTGGCATGGTGGCACTATAGCTCAAGCCTCGCGCCTTCTACGGACTATACTATACCATTACTGTTATTGACGTCACAGATTGCATGTCCATCGCAGATTCGTCGCGCCACTAGCGCCTCTATGCCTACTAAGCAAACTAACGTACGTGTATTTATGTACGATCGTAACAGGCGAGATGGATCGCATGCCTGCTCTGACTGGTTTATCGTCTGTTCATTTTACTCCTTTGATGTTTTTATTCAAAACTCTAATTATGTTTCTTTCCTCTTTTCAGAACTGCCCACCGAGGAGGGTAAGCGCCGAATCTTCACTTATACATAGCACCTAAGTATAATTTGGAACTAATTCATAGAAAACACTTAAATCTGAACTAAAATCAATAACCCTTGACTTATCTTGTTACATGTTAAAAAACAGGAATGTAAGAGTACTGGAAATGAATAGAAAAATATTAGTAATATTGTAAAACTGGCGGCCTAAATACATAACACCCTGGTAAAACCATGTCAAGGCTATTGGTGACACTTGTAGATCATTACATTAAGCATGTAGACCGTAGAGTTTTTTTGCCAATCGATCTAGGTCAACTCGAAAACCTAATACAATTAGAGGTAGTATTCGACTACAAAAGCTTTTGTGTATGGAAATGAAGTAATAAACAATTAACATAAATAAATCACGCGCTCAGACTCTTTGTCTAATCTTTTAATGCTCATCGCACCTACAATTTGTATATGCCCAAGGTATTGTTCAGTTCAGCCGAAACTAATGTCGAACAAAGAAAAAAATCTAATGAAACAATGTCGCGACGTCTTATCTTTGCCTGATAAGTATATGATGTTATTAAACTTTGAATTAGTTTAGATTGTAAATATCAAGATATTTTTATACGCGACGGGATCGAAATATAGACGAGTCAGGAAGGAAACGTACTACATGAAGGAAAAGTATGTTGTAAGAGGAAAAAGTTTCCATTTACGGGATTCATCCGAGATTGCGGTATGACGCAAATGAAAAGTAAAGTATTGACCATGAATAAAACCAGTTTTATTGTTATTGTGCTAATATTACACGTAGATATAAGATGTATACAGAAGGGCAGACGTCATAGGCAGTCCTAAAGGGAAAAAAGGTCAGGGTCTCTTATGCGTCCCAATGTAAATACAGCAAAACAAGGAAGGCAAAGGTTTTATGACATTTTGTCTCGTTCATTTTGTTCTTTCGAAGTTCTCGTTTATTGCTAGGTGTCGATGACAGAGAAGCCAACTAAGTGTATTATTCAATGTTGAGTAACATCGTACGTCTCCTTGCACCGGTCACATCGGGCCACGTCTCATGTCGCGACCTCGCGCTGCTGACGTCATCACTACGTCGTCAACCTTCCGGATACAATTGTCTATTATCCACATAATGACTAACGCTAATCAATTATTGTAATGTTGTGAGAATGCAGGCTTAGCGGTTGATGGACTAAACATCAGGCAATGTGCGTCAAATCGATCGTCGTATCGTTCTATTTGCGTACATTCCTGCTGCCAGAAAGCCGAGGATTAATAGGTGCAATTAGTCAAGGAGTCGAGATTGCTGCATCAGCAACTTAGCACATAGCTGGCCAAAGATAAAGTCGACACAGGTAGGTCTATAACTCCGGCGCCAGGAAGACTGCTGACGCGGGTTATTTCATAAAAAGATCTCCAAGCATAACTCGCACGTGATATGAATATCAATACTATGGCCACTAAAAGACCTATATTAGAAATCGTGCTGGTTTCATTTTACTGATGTTCTCCTCGGCCTCCCTATAGGGCGCGTAGAAGAAGGAATTTCTTTCATTATCAGGAAAAAATCCTAGCATACATAGTATTGCGTGATCGGAAAAAGTTATGAACCGTTTAAAGTAAGCATGCTACAGGTGGCGCGTGGCGGCCTTGACTTCAATTGATGCCATTGGACGTGCAACAGGCGAATTGTTTATTGTTTCAAATTGATTAATAGGGCAAAATATTTCAGCCAACTCTATCATACTAACTAGTCAATCCAATTAATATTAAAAGAGCAAGAGTTAGCGTAGAACACCTACCTACATTTACGTCCTAATTTGGGGCACATTGGCATTGGCAACACATAATTCGAGGTTCGAGCCTTCCCCAAACTGATCTTTTGATATAGGTCTTCGCTGCTCACATAGCCTGGTAACGCTTTTCTAACCATAACTATTAGTGGTCGAAATGTCTGTCAAAAAATAACATCAAGAAATAATTTTTCTCCCAGTTAATTATTTCCGATCTACTTTCAGGAAAACGTTATCTTGACTGAAAGGCGTTGAACGTTTCGTACGAGCGCTTTCCTTTGTCGATTCGGCCAAGGGTGAAAGCGTTGTGAGTTGTGACACTTTCGTTCGTATTTATTTTGCTTTATTTTTGCCAACTTTAGAAAATATGCGAGTGTCCCAGTTAACGCAACGAATTGATAAATAATCTATTCAGTTTATTTATATTTTATATGAGCGCTGGGTTCAATTCTGTTGCCACTTTATAAGACTCTTAAATTAGCCTTTCCTTTAATTTTTGTAAATCTAAAAATTTCCTTCTGGCTTAATTAGAAAAGGTTTTGGCACTTTTTACACTGCCACCTTATTTTATGCCGGCTAAAATTATTGGAATAGTGTCAAGAACATAATTACAACGGTAAGTCATAGATATTTCAATACACTAAAGGTAAAGAGACGAATTTTAATTTGATTTTGAAAGAGGCATTTAGAATTGAGCCCATTGTGCCAAGTGAGCAAGTAAAATGTGTGACAAATGGATTTTCTGCACCACTTAGCAACATCGTGATAATGCGAAATAGTTCAATCAAATAACTCTAGTGTAACAGAAACATACTTGATACTTGTTGACAAAATGCGTCAATTGGCTGGAGAGTTGAATTATTTTTGAGTAAATAAAAATAAGATAGATTGCGTGGATTGCGCGTCAGACGCAACCCGCCAACGTACCGTCTAAAATAAACCGGCTGACCGCCTATATAATATTTTAGCATCTAGATTCTAGGCACTCTGAATTCCCGGCGCCGGTTGTCGATATCGTCCGATTAACTGCCTAATGCACTGCATGCGCCAGGCACCAAGCACCTACTCGCCACGCAAATTGAGACATTTCCCTGGCCTGTTGTTTCTGTTTAGAAACACCGGTAGCGCCCACGCTAGGCGGCGGGATCGAAACTATTTGCACTCCGCTAAATCTGTGTAAACTGGCCTGCTTTATCAGTTGTGCATGTGCTTGTGCGCATCGTGTACTGTGCTTGTATTGTATATGGGTTACTGTGTAAGGCTGTTCGTTATCAATATCAATGAACATAAAATGCGTAACGAATTTAAACATGTAAGCCAATAGCAATGTCAGAAGC